>CM035836.1:43250660-43382382 GCA_020510985.1 Pholidichthys leucotaenia
CAAAGAGTAATCAACCCACATACAGGGCGAGTTGAATACTGAGGGGCAGTCGCAGCTGCCTTCTTTTATATACAATGATAGTACGTGGAGTATGTGACAAACTCAGCAAAAGCAGAACAACAGAATTACCACATAAGCAAAAGTACGCTCTGTATGTCTTCAAGCGTGTGTAGGAGATAAATTGCATGAACACTCATCGCGGGGAGAACATCTGCTTCTCCACTCAGTAAAGGCAGAGAGGGGGAAACAACTCCATATATGGGCCCACAACAAACCAGTGCTTCCGGTCATAGTTAACAGATGATAACATACAACAGTCTTTTGCAGAAAAAATAAGATGCACAGGGTGTACAGGGGACAAGTCTTGATACAGCATAAAGATTTGCATATGGCAACACTCTTTTATCACACATCATATGAATAAACAGAAGGGTGATGCAGCTTAGTCACTAACAGTGATTATAAGAAGAGGCACAAGTTGTATTTTATGACTAGTAAGAAAAAGCATCATACATATAAGAATATCAATCTTCATTTCATGAGTTATTAATAAAATGATAACCATATATTCAATTTTCCAACATTTTCCTCCTGTTTATTATTTTATTAATCTTTTTAATCATATGCAATTATCAGTATAATGTAACTTCAAAAGATTTTCATCCTTTTGGGAGAGTGGCATATAAGGGCCTTGAACATGATTGGACAAGAATGACTGCTGTAGCATGAAAGTGTGTTGAGTCAATGCATGTGTGATCATTGATCTGATGCAGGGAATGACACACATGAACAATACACAGAAAAGCACTAAAATTATAATAACTGGGGTCAGCCATTTGAGCAAAATCTGCCACCAAGTTCTACTTTGAAACCAATCCCAGGAGCCCCAACCTTTATCTTCATCTAACCCATGCTGTAAGTGTAAAATATCATTCAAATGGCTAATTTTTGTTCTTCATTTAAAGTTGTGAATCCTTGCTCCATTAATATAGTCAGATTTTCTATTGTCCATGCTAATGCATTTATGTGGTGTATAGCTAGAGCACTGCCATACATTGAAAAAAAAAGTACCCATTGGTTTTCCAAGAATCCATACCCATCATCATTTGGCCAAAAAACAGTAGGATTATTGCTACAGTTAAAAGTACAATTTTTCCTCTTTAAGGTGAATTTTCCAGCAGTAATATAGGGAAAGTGAAATACATTTCTACAGACAGAATCATAATATGACACTTCACAGGTCACTTCCTTAGTATCATTGCATCTTTGTGAAATACCCAGGTTGAAACTGTATAACTATAATAGTGACATTCAATCTATTAAGATACCTTTCTGACAAATTCCCCACCAACCAATGTCCAACATTATTACTTGTATTAAACAGACTGAGACGAGAGTTCATCACTATTGTCGCTCCAGGTGTTTTCTCTTCACTCAGTGGAACAAGGATCATGGGTATTGTAATCAATCATGGGTATTGCAGTCTTGTGTAAATGGGGTAGCAATGAACACACATAGCAAGAAGTATCGATTCCCAGTCCTCTCACCGAAACCACCATTGTCTGGTACCATAGGTTATGCGTATTGTTCATTGTCCGTGCTTCGTGGGTTCCTTGTCCTTGAATCAGAAAGAGATTACCACCCCACTGCCAGGAGAAGTGCTGAACACAGAGTCATCAATAGTTTTGGTGCCATGCTTCCACCTGAGAGAGTACCCCTCCAGGCCTCTTTCTTCACCAGGGTTGAGACGGCCTTGTCCTTAAAAGGACATGCCCCCTTTGTACTGGACTTACTCAGGGAAACAAGTTAGTTAGTTCACTTACAGGCACCCGTAGTCTTTTAGCGTGTGAAAGGTGAATCCGAGATGGTCATTCAGCAATACGTACTGCAGTGGGAGTGGGAGTGTCTAGTGTTGTCGGTGGTGGTTCTTTATTGATTTCCTCCTGTTGGCACATGGTTGGCCATGTGCCACCAGGACAGCTCATCTGTATAATGTGGGTGGCAGAGCAAATTTTCATCAGACAAGCCAAATGTATATCTAATTATTTACATATGAAACAGGAGGAAGGTCCATATTATTTTGACAGTCTTTTAAAACATCAACATTATTAATAAGACTGACAGTTCCTAAAAGACCAATAGCAGCACAGTGAGTAGCGTTATGCAGGTGGCATGTGCTATAAGCATATTTACTATCTGTACAGAATACAGATAAGTTAACCCCAGACAACACCGTTACAGCATAAGCACACTTCTATTTTTACAGAGCAAGCCTATCGCTCGCTTCTTCCTTTGCTAAGTAGAGAGAGGGAGAGAGTTGCTGTTCGCCCCCTCCTCCACAACATGGGAAATGTGTAGGATAATAGAGGGCATGATCTTATTATTTGTATTATCCCATAAATAATAAAAAGGTGGTCTGTATTGCCCAGCCTGTATTTGAGTTATAACTACAGCCATATGTTTACCCTGGGCACTACAGAAAATGAAATGAAAAGCACTTATGTAAATAAAATTGCATTTATTGATAATTTTTATGCATTATCTATTTTTCTGAGGATTGCTAATTATTTGCTAATTAATTTGCTAATTAATTTCTTTGATACCCTCTGTTTTGGTACATGGAGGCTTAATATCTCAATAATTATAGCTTCTTTTTGTGACATCTCTTGAAATAGTTTACAAATTTCATTTAAGAAAAACAAAATAACTATCTGTGCATTTTTGATATGCTTCAGCATTGATAAATGAGATCAGTTTGTCCAATTGAACACAGATGGGTTGAATTTGAAATATTGTGTCACATTCTTTCAGTCAAAGGAAAGGCGGACGTTTTGCCTAATTTAGAATTCGATTTAATGTTTTACAAGGAATGTCCCTATTTCATACATTCCTTGGTAAATTATGGAGTGCAATGTAGTTCACCCTGACCCAGCTTGGCCACCGCTGAATCAGGAGAAGCACATCCCTCATTGCTGTCACATTTCTGAAATATATTGTTACCGCACCATTATGTGGTGAGTAATATCAGTATAAAATCATATAAACATTACATTTGTAAAGTCAAAGTCATTTGAATCAGTACACCTTATGTTATCTACAATGTCATACAAAGTCATACTTGGCTTCAAAAAGTGATTCTTTCTCCAAGACCTTTGTCTGATAATCCACAGCCTCTGGCAGATCATATGCACAGACACATTAATTATCAATCTGTTTTGATCCTCTGTGCTCTAAATCATGTGATATAGGGTAAACATAAAATCTTCAGTGATTAGGCATTATTAAATGACATCATAATATGATCATAGTATGGCCTGTAGTCACATTGTCACACGTCAGTCCTTTTTTCCCTATAAAGTGCACTGTCATATTTCAGTCAAGGACAAAGGTCAGTAATGCGTCAAAATTGCTTTTTTTTTTCTTTTTTTTTTTTTTGTTTTAAATATGTAAACAGTTTATCACGTACGCAACATTAATCAAGACCCCACAGAGTTAAATTGAAAAAATAAAAACTTTGTAAAAGTACTCATATTTAGACCACTTTCTTCACAGATCAACCACACACACACACACACACACACACACACACACACACACACACACACACACACACACAGAATAGATAATAGATAAAACAACGTTCTCATTGTCCATTTTAACGTTATCCAGTTTTGCTGCCATTTAATTATGATTTTATTTGCTTCCTCCTTTTCCCCACCTCTTGGGCTTCTTGTGAAAGAGTGGAATACGGGCCCGCCTTAGGTCCCGGTTTGGGGTATGGGGGTGGATTTTCCAATAGTGGAGTTTTCTGGCTTCATCAGCTCTCCGTTGGGAAGCCTCTGCCGCTTGTGACCACAAGATGGCACATTGGAGCTCCGCACTGGGTTTGCCTGTTTTAACAGGTTTATTAGACGTCATTTTAATGGTTGTTAACAATGCCTGGCATTCATCCACGTTCAACGTGGGCTTGAATGAGAAATCCTTTTTTCCATTTATTTAAGTATTTTTCTGGATCCTGTATTTTTCCCTTTTCATTTTGTCCGTTATTGTAATTTTTACAGCTGCGCGTGCTATGTCCTGTTTTTTCTTCTGTTTATTCGTCTGCCTATCTAGTCTTCAAACACAATTCCCCATTTTTAGATGGTCAGGGACGTTATCGGTACGCCCACCGTAACTGTATTACCGCCCAATTTTTGGGGTGTGTTCCGTAGTCAGGAACGTTGAACAGTACGCCGACTGTTTAACACTATTACTGCCCAATTTGGGGTGAATTCCTTCACCCTACTTATTTTAAAACCTGACCACCAAACAGTTGTGAATCGCCGTCACACTGTCTCCTGCACCCCTCTTTATTTTAAAACCTGACCGGTCAGTAACCGTGAATCGCCGTCACTGTGGGGAGACTTGAATAACGAAACCGAATTGTCTTTCATTCCAGTTTATTCAAGTAATCATTCCACTGTCTGCTCTCATTCCTGAGCAGCGAACAAAGAGAGTGAACACACCAAAGTTCTCTCATTTAAACATTCTGACATCAAACCATTTCCCTCGCGGGGGAAATCACACATCTCTCTCAAAATCTCTTTATTCACATTCATTAGCCTTTTATTTACATAACTCCCCCTTCTCTCTTCTCGAGCCTCAGTGGTCAGGAAGTCTTCTGTCCCCTGTCCTCCGCAGGGGGTCCAGGCTCTGTGGCTCCGCACCGCAGGGGGCTGGCTCTCCTTCATCGTGGTTAAATCACATATGCAGTGTCCAACATATACATGTCTCACAACACAGCCATATAACCCCCCCCAAACGATGAAGAACAGACTAATTCCTAAAATTAAATAGCACCTTTCTCACTACTGAATAATCAACACCAACATTCAGTCTGTGCGCCGCTTGGGCTTCAGCCGTCTGCCGAATCTGCTGTGCGTTGGCCCCGCCTTGCCTGCGGTGCTGTTCTGCTTCGGGTCTGTTGACTGAGGGAGAGAGTGATTAATTGCCCCCTGCGGGGGCCTGCCTCGTCGAGGCGCCACTGCGACCGGTACAGACACGTCCTTCATGACAAAAGCAGGTTTTAGTCTGTCAATACTGACTGTCTCTTTTCTGTCTCCAAAATCTAGCACAAATTGCTTATCACCTGCCTCCAGCACTCGAAATGGCCCTTCGTAAGGTGGTTTGAGCGTTGCTTTTAGGGCTTCGCGCCTGACAAAAACGAAATCGGCATTTTTCAAAGCCTTGGGGACGAAAACTCGTGGAAAAGCGTGATGAACCGGACCTGGGAGCGTGTCTGCCCCCGTGCCGACTAACGGTCCCAGAGCCGAGAGAGGTGGGGGCTCTGGGTGCTCTGGTAAAAACTCGCCCGGCAGCCTCAGAGTTTGTGCGAATACCAGCTCCGCTGGGGAGGCGTCTAAGTCCTCTTTAGGCGCAGAACGCAACCCTAATAAAACCCATGGAAGTTTATTCACCCAATCTGCATCCGTGAGCGACGCTCTGAGTGCTGCCTTCAAAGACCTATGAAAACGCTCGCATAAACCATTGGCCTGAGGGTGGTAAGCCGTAGTGCGGTGAATTTTGGCTCCTAAGCCGTTGGCCATCGCTGACCACAGCTTAGAGATGAATTGCGGTCCTCTATCGGACGTAATGTCCGACGGAACCCCGAAGCGCGCCACCCAAGCCGTTAAAAAAACGCGAGCCACCTCCGCGGCCGTGGTCGTCGCAAGTGGGACCACTTCCGGCCAACGTGTGGTGCGGTCCACCATTGTCAAAAGATACGTGAACCCCTGTGATGCCGGTAGGGGGCCCACAAGGTCGACGTGCACATGGTCGAACCTTCTGGCCGGAATGCAGAACGGTTCTAACGGGGCTCTTGTGTGCCTGTGAATTTTGGCCCGTTGACAGGAAATGCAGGTTTTTGCCCATTCCTTCACGTGCTTGCGCAGGCACGGCCAAACAAACTTTTCCGCCACTAGTTTCACTGACGCGCGCACCCCCGGGTGCGCCAGTGAGTGGACCGAGTCAAAAACACGGCGGCGCCACGTGGCCGGAACCACCGGACGCGGGCGCCCCGTCGACATGTCGCAGATCAGGGGGGGCATACCGGTTTGTAAACACTTGCTCTCCAGCCTCAACCCTGTTGGTCCAGACTGGAGCGCGCACACGTCTGCGTCCGCCCCCTGGTCCGCTGCCATGGCTGCGTAATCTATACCCACGTGCACCGGGGCTGCGCGCGCCACCGTGCCGCTCTCCTGCGGCGCGGTCACGGTGGCCCGTTCTGCCTCTGCGCGTGTTGGGGTCGTGAACGCGCGTGAGAGACAATCCGCTACTACATTGAATTTGCCCGCGACGTGCCTAATGTCAGTGGTAAATTCCGAGATTGCGGCCAGCTGCCTCTGCTGCCTGCCGGACCACGGGTCTGAAATTTTGGCCATGGCGTATGTGAGCGGCTTGTGGTCCACATAAGCGGTGAAGCACCGTCCTTCCAGCCAGAACTGGAAATGACGAATAGCCAAATGCAGCGCCAACAGTTCTCTGTCGAACGCGCTGTATTTTCGTTCAGCCGCGCTTAAAGATTTGCTAAAGAAAGCCAAAGGCTGCCAAACTCCAGCTACCTGTTGCTCAATAACGGCCCCTATGGCTAAATCTGAAGCGTCTGTCATCAGCGCGATACGTGCCGCAGGGTCTGGGTGGGCCAGGAGCGCAGCGTCAGCCAAGGCTTTTTTAACCTCTGTGAACGCGCGCTCCCGCTCCGGGGACCATTCGACCGCCTGGGTCGGTTTTTGTTTTTTGAGCGCGGCATATAACGGTTGCATGATTTGAGCTGCGTGGGGCAGGAATCGGTTATAAAAATTCACCATCCCCAAGAATTCCTGTAGTGATTTGACCGTTTGTGGACGGGGAAAATCCGCTACCGCGCGTACTTTCTCTGGTAACGGAACCGCTCCCTCCGGGGAGACGCGGTGACCCAAAAAATCGATCCGCTCGACGCCGAACTGGCACTTGGCTGGGTTAACTATTAAGCCGTGCTCTCCCAGCCTCCTAAAAACTACTGTGAGGTGCGTTTCGTGTTCGTCCTCTGAAGTACTCGCGACCAAAATGTCGTCGAGGTACACAAACACGAAAGGGAGATCGTGTAACACGGCATCCATCATCCGCTGAAATGTTTGCGCCGCCCCTTTGAGACCAAACGGCATGCGTAAAAATTCGAAAAGTCCGAACGGGGTTATTACCGCTGTTTTAGGAATGTCCTCTGGTTGGACCGGGACTTGGTGATAGCCGCGAACTAGATCAATCTTTGAAAAAATGCGCGCCCCCGCCAGGTGCACCGAAAAATCCTGAATGTGCGGGATGGGATAACGATCGTGCGCCGTAGCGTTGTTTAGCCTGCGGTAATCCCCGCACGGTCTCCAGGAGCCATCGGCTTTCGGTACCATGTGCAGCGGCGAAGCCCACGGGCTCTTCGACCTACGAACGATGCCCAGCCTCTCCAGGCTGGCGAACTCCTCGCGCGCAATGGCGAGCTTAACTGCATCCAAGCGCCGAGCTTTTGCAAACACGGGAGGACCAGAAGTGGGGATAAAGTGTTTCACCCCGTGCTTCGCGACCGTCGCTGAAAAAGTGGGCACAGTGAGCGCTGGAAATTGGGTGAGGAGTGTGTGAAACTTACCACCTGCTGTAGCGACGTGGGTCTGTACTGGTGGCGGGGACACTCGAGCTGAACAGGGGAGAGAGTAAAAAGAGAGTGCATTTACCAGCCGTCTATTAGCAAGATCAACTAACAGATTGTGTGAACACAAAAAATCCGTGCCCAACATGTTGAAACTCACCGCCGCTATCACAAAAGTCCATTCATATGTGCGGCCATGTAAGCATAAAGGCAAGGTCCTTCTCCCGTAGGTGTTGATGTTCGAGCCATTTGCCGCTGTAGCTCCGCTACCGTGGGGTCCAGCCACCCGGTCTGCGTATGTTGGGGTGATGAAGCTCACTTGTGCTCCGGTGTCGATGAGGAACTCTCGTCCGGAGCGCGCATCCGTGATGTAGAGCAGCTTGTTGCGTTCTCCGAGGGTCGAAGCTGCTAGCGACCCCCGGTCTTGCCGTTTCCCGAACTCCTGAAGATGCAGGGCGGCACACACCTGCGTGCCTTCTCTGCGAACCTCCGATGGTAAAAGCAGAGATCTTCTCCTCCGCTGTGTCGTGTCCGCGCCTCTGCCGCCGGGCTATTGGCTCCCCCTCGTCGCGGCCGTGTTGTCGCCGTCGTCGGCCAGTCTGGTTCTGCCGCCTCTGGCTCCCCGCTGTCTCGGGTCGCTGCTGTGGTTGCTTGCCCGCCGCAGGCGTCCAGGATCCCATCTGCCTCCTGGGCCAGCTCCCGGAACTCCTCCAGGGTGTGACACTTTTTGCCGGCCAGCGTGCTTCTCGCATGCGCCGGGAGGTTGGAGAGGAAGATGAACTGAAAAATGAAATCATCGTTGTCCAACCCTCTCAGCTGTATCATCTCCTCCATCAGGGCGCTCGGCCTGTGTCCACCTTGGTCTAGCAAAGACAGGATCCTCCTCGCCCTCACTTCAGCCGAGGGGGTGAAAAACTTGATGAGGGTGGATTTCAGCTTGCCGTACCTGTCGGTCGCGGGTGGCTGCTCCACCAAGCTTTGCACGCACCGAGCTGTGCTGTTGTCCAGTTTAGCGATGACATGGTGGAACTTAGTGTCATCCACCGTTACTCCTGCGAGCGCGAACTGCGACTCTGCTTGCAGAAACCACGACCGTGGGTTATCCTGCCAGAAATCAGGCAGCTTAACGGCCACTGCGCTCGCCAGCTCTGAGCGCTGTGAGTCCGGGACCCTGAGAATTTCTTCGTTCATTCTCAACATCGTCAGTCACCAATGTGGGGAGACTTGAATAACGAAACCGAATTGTCTTTCATTCCAGTTTATTCAAGTAATCATTCCACTGTCTGCTCTCATTCCTGAGCAGCGAACAAAGAGAGTGAACACACCAAAGTTCTCTCATTTAAACATTCTGACATCAAACCATTTCCCTCGCGGGGGAAATCACACATCTCTCTCAAAATCTCTTTATTCACATTCATTAGCCTTTTATTTACATAACTCCCCCTTCTCTCCTCTCGAGCCTCAGTGGTCAGGAAGTCTTCTGTCCCCTGTCCTCCGCAGGGGGTCCAGGCTCTGTGGCTCCGCACCGCAGGGGGCTGGCTCTCCTTCATCGTGGTTAAATCACATATGCAGTGTCCAACATATACATGTCTCACAACACAGCCATAGTCACGTTACTTCCTAAGACCACTGCATTCCTGCAGCAGTTTTTAACCACAAGGAAAAGTACAGGACGCCGCCTTGTACTACCATTACTCGCTCGTCAGCTGACCCGTGGTTCTTTAAAAATGGGAAATTGTGAATTGTGAGGCTCGGTTGTTCTTCATATACGTCTACTACAGTCAATCTGAAAAGGGAAAAATTTGTAACTTACTTTTTAGGCTCTATCAGTAAGGACAGCTGTCACCAGATTAGAGCCGGGAGAAGGAGAGTCTCTGGCAGCGTTCCCTCAAGTCGGGTTTCCAATTTTCAACCTGCAGGACACACATCCCTTCCCGCTCCACCTGGATCTCAGCTGTCCCGGGTTTCGGCACCAGCTATGTCAGAAGTCTGAAATATAACCTCACAAATACAGAGTACAAAAAGGTATTAGACTGAATCAAAGATCAGACTTAAGACACGCAGAGCCTTTGAAGTTTTTACTTGCAAGGAGTAATCAACCCACATACAGGGCGAGTTGAATACTGAGGGGCAGTCGCAGCTGCCTTCTTTTATATACAATGATAGTACGTGGAGTATGTGACAAACTCAGCAAAAGCAGAACAACAGAATTACCACATAAGCAAAAGTACGCTCTGTACGTCTTCAAGTGTGTGTAGGAGATAAATTGCATGAACACTCATCGCGGGGAGAACATCTGCTTCTCCACTCAGTAAAGGCAGAGAGGGGGAAACAACTCCATATATGGGCCCGCAACAAACCAGTGCTTCCGGTCATAGTTAACAGATGATAACATACAACAGTCTTTTGCAGAAAAAATAAGATGCACAGGGTGTACAGGGGACAAGTCTTGATACAGCATAAAGATTTGCATATGTCAACACTCTTTTATCACACATCATATGAATAAACAGAAGGGTGATGCAGCTTAGTCACTAACAGTGATTATAAGAAGAGGCACAAGTTGTATTTTATGACTAATAAGAAAAAGCATCATACATATAAGAATATCAATCTTCATTTCATGAGTTATTAATAAAATGATAACCATATATTCAATTTTCCAACAACTGAACTCTCTCGGCAAGTAATATGGCTGCAGGCTAACAGCTACCAGCTCAAGATCCCGGCAACATGAGACTGTCTTTACGGAGATATGACCTGGGTTACACCAGCGGTTGTTAACATACATGATGAGTCCCCCACCCTTTCTTTTCCCACTAGCCTTAGTGTCTCTGTCGGCTCTCACAGCAGTGAATCCTAGCAGGTCCACGTTAGCATCCGGTACTAGGTGGTTCAGCCATGTCTCCGTAAAAATGAACAGGCTGCTCTCCCGGTAAATCCGCTGATTGTTCAAAGCGGACAACTCATCGATCTTGTTCGGCAGAGAATTCACATTGCCCATGATGACGGAGGGAATTGACGGTTTGAAACACCTCCGTTTTTTTGCTAGCTCACCCTTTAGCTTAGCCCCGGCCTTGCAGCCCCGTGGTCTCCTCCTCAGCTCCACCGGGATAGGATGTCGTATCCCGGTTCATCCCTAAATTCCCAAAGCCAGCAGTTCCTCCCGTGAATAAGTGAAAAGACTGGCTCTTGGTTGCATTTCAAAGTTATGAGTATCCATAGGATATCTAAACACACAATCTCTTTGCAAGAAGAGTAAAAAAGAAGTTAAAAAAAAGTTAAAAGGAGGTTGAAAGGAGCTAAATACCGAGCTACTGGAAAGGCAGCCGTTTCCACAGCGCCCCCATTCTGTATCTCGATCGGAGTATCTGGTCGGGGCGAAGGCTCCGGTTCGACCACCAGCGGGGCGGATGGCTGGTACGGGGCGAGACAGTCATGGTGAAGTACCACGACCCGGTCCTTTTTTTTAAGCCTCACCCTGTACACCACATCCGACAGTCTCTGCAGAACCACGCACGGTCCCGACCAATGGCTCTCCAATTTCGGTGATTGTCCTCTTTTCCTCTCAGGGCAGAAAACCCAGACTCGATCTCCTGGTGCAAAGTCCCTCCCCTGGCAGCGGGAGTCATACGCTCGCTTCTGCCGACCCCCCCGCTGCTGTCAGGGCCTCCCAGGTGGGCCACTGGTCCGCGTCCAGCCACTGCCGAACCCGGGAAATGACCAGATCTCTGTTCTGCTCGCTCTGCAGCTGCTGCACGCCGAGGGCCTCTGCGACGTCATCGCTGGGGGAGCTGCCTGATTATCCGAGGGGAACTGTGTGCCGCTGTGTTATTCCTGCTCACAGCGGTCTGGAAAGCAGCAGCCCATGGTACGGCCTGGTCTCGATCCTCTGCCTGCTGGCAGTGACGACAGTCCAACAGCTCCCGCAGCTGGCGTGTCTGTCCCGATTCCAGCCCGCTGCAGCTCTGCTGGAACAATTCCTCTACCACCTGCTGCGTTTCTGCTGACTCGGTGACCCGCTCCGCTGTGATCTCCCCCTCCCCCTGCTGTCCCTGTCTGTGCTCGTGCTCCCTCTGCTCGTGCTGGTGGCGCCGTTGTGTCCAGTCCTCGCGGTGACCCGCCTGGTCCGGTCCGTCATGGCGATCCCTCGATTGCGCAGGCCTCCGGTTTCCTTCCCTGGGTCCCGCTGTGGAGTGTGATGGTCCGGGTTCCCGGCTGGAGGGACGGTCTGGCGGCGTCGATCTTCGCGTTCCACGCTGCGAGCAGGTTGAGTCCAATAATGCAGGGGTCTTGGATGTCAGCCAGCCAGAACGGGTGGTTAGTGTTCTGGCCGGCCACCCCCACCACGAGAACTCTCCGCTTCCCCAATCTGGTGCGCTCACTGGTAGCTGTGGTGACGTAGCACTCGGTGGGTTCCCACTCCTGCGGTGTCGTCACGTCCGTGCCCGGCAGCACACCGGGTCAGACCAAGGAGATAGTGGAACCAGTGTCAATCAGAGCCCGGATCCGCGTCTTGTCCAGGCTGCACTGTAAATATATCCCTGGCGAGTGTCCAATTCGGCCCACGCGTGGCGACGGCTCATAGATTTGTCGTGGGGTGGGTGCAGGGCAGTACCGCGCCATGTGTCCTGGTTCCCTGCAGCAGAAGCACCCTTCTTCGTGCTGCCGTGGCCGTCTTCTCCATGGGCGCGCCGCCGTGATCTGCCGTAGCTCCTCCTGCTCCTCGCTCTCAGCTGAGGCCTGAAAGTTTTTTGTCTTGGTGCCAATGTCTCGGCTGTACAATTTATCAGTGGCTCCACCCACTCCGCTTCTGCCACTGCAGTCTCCCAGTTGTTCGTGGTGTTAATCCAGACGTGGCTTTGGAGCTGGGCCGGGCGGAGACCCCGGATGAAGTTCTGGAGGGCGAGCTTCTCCACTACCTTTGGTTCGAAATCTGGGTAGCTGCGCTGCGTCAGCAGCCGTATGTCCGCTGCGTAGGCTCCTAGGCTTTCCCGGCTGCCTCGACGGCGATTGGCCAGCTGTTCCTGGGCGTGCTCGGCGTCAGCCGTTATCCCAAACCATCTTCGGAGTGCTCCTTGTAGCGCTGGCTAGCTGCGGCGCTCCTCGGGCCGGAGGTCAGACAGCGTGCGGAGAGCTCTCCTTTCCAAGGCCAGCGCGACCTGCACGGCAGTTTCTTCTGGTGGCCAGCCGTTCAGAGCGGCAGCCAGCTCGACCTGGACCAGGTAGTCGTCCAGCAGGGTCTTGCCGTTGAAGTGGGGAATCTTGGCCCGCTTCCGGATGGATGGGACGGTCGTCTCCCGGTCGATCGCCGCCCCTGGTCGCAGTGGAATCGCCGGCCCGTTCTGTCCTGAAAAGGGCGGGGAGCGTGGCTGGTTTGCTCTGCACAGCCCGCTCTGCCTTGAGAAAGACAGAAGGCGGGGCACGCTGGTACCGTCGTGTCCGCTGCTTCGTTCGTCCGGGCGAGCGGCTCCGGGGGTCGGTGTCTCAGCTCCGTTGTCCGTCGCCAGCTGAGCGATGAGTCGCTCCAGCTGCTGGATCTCCATTCTGATCCTGGCTTCCATCTGTTCCATGATCCTACTTCTGACACCAGCGTGACGTATGCGAGGTTCACACAAGAAGAGGAGCAGATGGCTGTGACGAAACAGGCTTTATTGAAGACACACAACACTGAACACAGACAGGAGGGGAGGTCATTCTCACCGACCTCCGTTTATATCAGAGTTACACAACACATAATCACTCCTGCTCTAATTCTACCTATAACACTGCTGGGTCATTATAACACAGTTATAATGACACAGCAGTATAATAACCCAGTAATAACACTAAACATACACAAAAATAATGTCCTCTACTGGCAAGGCATGCTGGGAAAAAGCCCCGATGTTACTATATATATACATATATATTACGAAGAAAAGCTTGGAATATATTGAATGAACTGCAGAATATATTGAATGAACTACATTTCCTATCAGCCTTTGGGGCTCCAGTTTCAGTCAGTATATTCTGTGTTTTGTCCGTGTGTGATCAGGACCATGTGACGCTCAGCATTATTTCCGGTGTGTGTTCTATAATGAACGGAGATGGAAGAAGTGCAGCTATGAGTGAATGAGCAGAAAAGTTAGTTGCAGCCATCCTCAGTAATGCAGAGCTGGTTCACATCCTGGCAGATGGATGTAGTGGCCAAAATTCTAGCGATGAAGAAATGGATTCAATGTTCCACCGTGGGACGCTTCAGTAAAGCTGCCAAGATATTCACAGATTCGGACTTTGCGGATCAATAATTCCTGAACAAAACGCTGTTAAAACACAAACCCCACCAGTCTAATACATTGGTAACGTGGACAACAAGCTCCAACCTCATTTTCCCTAAAAAGAGACTCTGAGTCCAGCAGTTCCATTGGAGTCTATGAGCTGCTGTTGAGGAAACGAATGTTCAGGGACCATCTGCAAATAAGCGACTTTCGCATTACGAGTGCGCATGTGTGACTATGTGAGTTCAAAGTTCACGACTACCAAACATTCCGGTAGCCGCCTTGATTTTGTATAGAGACAGTGCTGTCACACCTGAACAACTGCCATTTAAAGTGCTTCAAGCTCTCAATTGTCATTATGCCAGGAGCACATTGTGCTGTAGTTAAGTGCGGGAACAGCATGTATCATCTAGAGCGGTGGAAAAAGCAAACTTGCAGCATACATGTGTGTAACTTCGGGACCAGTGTGTGCACATGTCTGCCACCATTCACGTTATATACATTCCCCATGGAGCTGAAGGATCCGGATGGACGTAATTGTTGGATTAAAGCAGTAAGTCTATATTCCGTCGGCCTCCGTTGGTCTATGATGACCATGGAAGAGAATCCTAAACGTCTACTCTGCTGGAACAGCACCGCCTGTGGCTGAACAGGCCGATGCGCGAATGGCAGTCCCTGTCACACAGGTCGCACTTGTGGGTGGTCTCCGTGCTGCTAGGTCTGTGGCGGTTCTTCCTGCGGGTCCTTTTTTCATCTGCTGCAGAAGTCAGTCTCTCTTCACCCGCCTTGAGCTGTCTGGTCAGGGTGCCTCTCCATTTGGAGCAGTCCGTTGCAAGGTCCTCCAAGCGCTCTGTGTTGATCTCTAGTGCCTTCATGTCTCTCTTGCAGACGTCTCTAAAGCACAGCTGTGGGCGGCCAACGTCTCTCCTGCCAGTCGCCAGTTCTCCGTAGAGGACGTCTTTGGGGATTCCGCCATCCTCCATACGGTGAATGTGGCCTAGCCAGCGGAGCCTGCATTGCCTGAGTAGAGTGAACATGGAGGGAAGGCCGACGCGGGACAGAACTTCTGTGTTGGGCACTTTGTCCTGCTAGGATATGTCCAGGATGTGGCGAATGCAGCGCAAGTGGAAGGAGTTCAGTCTCTTTTCCTGCCGGGCATATGTTGTCCACGTCTCACTCCCATAGAGCAGTGTGCTGATGACACAGGCATTGTACACTGCCATCTTTGTCTTGACAGAGAGTTTGGGATTCTCCCACACTCGTGTGGTGAGGCGAGCGAGTGTGAAGGCTGATTTTCCAATCCTCTTGTTGATCTCTGTATCAAGGGAGAGGTTGTTGCTGATCGTGGACCCCAGGTACGTGAACTGATTCACAACCTCCAGCTCGTAGTCATCGATGGTGATGTTTGGTGGTGCTTCCGTGCCTTGCGCCAAGACGTTAAGTCTTCTTCAGGCTGATGGTAAGCCCGAAGTCCTTGCATGCCTGGGAGAAGCGGTCCATCAGGGTCTGAAGCTCCTGCTGTGTGTGGGTTGCGACTGCAGTGTCGTCTGCGAACAGCATGTCTCTGATTAGAGCCTCACGTACTTTGGTTCTGGGTTTCAGGCGGGCGAGGTTGAAAAGCCTGCCATCAGATCTTGTGTGCAGGTAGATTCCCTCTGTTGCTGTGGTGAAGGCATGCCTCAGGAGAAGAGGGTTGGCGCAAGTACACAGCCCTGTTTCACTCCGCTGCGTATGTTGAATGGCTCTGAGACGTTGCCATCGTGCTGCACTATCCCCTGCATGTTGGTGTGAAATGATTCAATGAGGCTTTGCAACTTTGGTGGGCATCCTATCTTTGACAGGATCTTGAAAAGGCCCTCTCTGCTGACCAGATCGAACGCTTTGGTGAGGTCGATGAAGGCGACGTACAGGGGCATGTTCTGTTCTCTGCATTTCTCCTGGAGTTGGCGGATGGAGAATATCATGTCTACGGTTGATCGCTCAGCGTGGAAGCCACACTGAGACTCGGGGTAGACACGTTCGGCAAGCTTCTGTAGACGAACGAGAACAACTCATGCGTAGACTTTGCCAACAACGCTGAGGAGGGAGATGCCCCTGTAGTTGTTGCAGTCGCTTCTCTCCCCTTTGTTTTTGTAGCGGGTGATGATCTTGGCGTCCCTCATGTCCTTTGGTACGGCACCTTCCTTCCAACACTGGCAGAGGACGTCATGCAATGGCAGCAGTAGGGCGGTCTTGCAGTGCTTGATCAGGTCAGGGGGTATGCCGTCGCTGCCGGGTGCCTTGCCAGCAGCCAAGCTATCAATGGCCTTGCTGAGTTCGTCGATGGTTGGCTCGGAGTCAAGTTTGTCCATGGATGGCAGGCAGTCGATGGCATCAAGGGCTGACGGTGTCACGGTGTTCTGTCTGGAGTAGAGGTCGGAGTAGTGTTCCACCCATCTCTCCATCTGCTTGTTCTTTTCTGTGATCATCTCCCCAGTGGAGGATTTGAGGGGGGCCGTCTTGCTCTGAGCCGGACCAAGTGCTTTCTTGATGCCATTGTACATACCACGGATGTTCCCTGTTATGGCAGCAGTTTGAATGTCTTGGCTGAGCTGAGTCTAGTACTCGTTGGCACAGCGCAGAGCAGTCTGCTGAACTTTGCTTCTCGCAGCCCTGAGAATCTGGAGATTCTTCTCATTTGGGTACTTCTTGTACTCAGCAAGTGCTGAGCGCTTGGCTTCAATGACGGGGGTCATCTCGGTCAACTTGGCATCAAACCAGTCCTGTGACTTCGAGGTCTTCCTCCCAAAGGTAGCCAAGGCTGTGCGGTGGATGGTGTTTCGCAGCTCTTCCCACTTCTGCTTTGCAGATTCTCCTTCTTGTGGTACACCAAGTTCCTTCTCAAAGGTGGAGGCAAACTGCTCAACAAGTTCTGGTTGAGCCATCTTGCTGGTGTCAATCCGTGCCTTTCCAGGCTGTCTAGCACGATGGAATTTCTTCAGCTGCAGCTTGACCTTGCAACACACCAATGAATGGTCTGTGTCGCAATCTGCACTCTGGAACAAACAGGTGATTAGCACGTTCTTCAGTGAGGTGCGTCTGGTCAGGATCAAGTCCAGCTGGTGCCAGTGCTTTGACCGCGGATGTTGCCAGGAAACCTTGTGTTGGGGCTTGGTCTTGAAGAACGAGTTTGTGATGCACAGATCGTGATATGTGCAGAACTCGAGTAGCCGCTGTCCGTTGTCGTTCATTCTGCCCACGCCAAAAGGTCCAAGACAGGAGGGCCAGGAGTCATGGTTAGCACTCACTCTGGCATTGAAGTCTCCAAGGAGAATGAGTTGTTCAGAGTTGGGGATGATCCTGACAGTTGTTGCGAGATTCTCGTAGAACTCGTCTTTTGCCTCTGGTGTGGCTGTCAGTGTTGGGGCATACACACTGACGAGGGTGACTGGGCCTTGAGTGGTGTTCAGGCGGAGGGTACGGAGTCATGCAGAGCCAGTGCTGCCTGGTTCCACCATCTTCAGCAAGGTGTTCTTCACTGCGAAGCCCACTCCATGTTCCCTGTGTTCGTCACTGCCCTTTCCCTGCCAGTAGAACGTGTAGTCCTTCTTTCTCAGTGTGCCTGCGTCAGCCAAATGTGTTTCCTGGAGAGTGGCGATATCCACTCCCAGTCTCTTCAGCTCATTATTGATGATGGCGGTCTTCCTGGTGTCGTTGATGTCCTTGAGGTTAGCAGCGAGTCCTGTGATCATAGTGCGGACGTTCCAAGTTCCCAGTTTTAGAGTTGGTCTCTTTTGTTTTATTGTCTTGCCTGGTGCGAAGGTTCTCAGCCTGCTGTTCGGACTTCTCCTCATCCCCACTCACCCAATGAGGAAAGTAAGATGTGGCGGGACAACACCTTATTGGCTGGGGGCTGCCTAGCTTGAGGTGGGTGGTGGCTGTCCAGTGACATCCGATGATCCCTTCCACTGTCGGGAACAACCCCTAGTGCCACGCTCTACGCCAATTGAGCGGTGGCTTATAACCGGTAACTGTCATTCCCCGTGTTTTGTCTACGCCAAAGGCGAAGCTGGAGTGTCATCTCCAGTGATCCAGTGTTCTACCTTCCAGCGTTGGGTGTTGGTAGGATTCAAGCCTGGGCAGAAAGATATGGAGGACAAGATGTTGCCCATGCAGCATGTCTCCCCTCTCCACGTCACTGATGAATCCAAAGGAACAGTAGGGCTGCTACAGTTTGGCACCAGCGCCGTTGCAGGAGCTGCCAGAACGATGTTGAGCACAACATAGAACTGCCTTAGGGGCTCCGACTCCGGATTTTTCCTCAGGGTTGACTCCTGAAGCCTTTCCCGTGACCGGGTATGCCACAAGGCAGCGGAGGTTTGAAATCAGGGTTTACCTTCCCCTAGATGGGCTACCTTCCCAGGTTGACGAGCCACCATCTACCCGAAGCATCTGGTTTTAAGGCACCAGAGATCCGCCCTCGCCCCTTCTCCTATTAGTAAAAGCAGTTCTGCCGGGCTTAGAGACTAAACCACACGGGCAGGCTAGGAGTTGGACTTAGTTGTCAGAGGCTTTACGAGACGCACGCCATACGGAGCATTTTATGAGCACTGGGAGCTTAACCCCAGTGCCGCTCCTGGCTATGACAACCTTGGAACCAAGTCTATATTATAACATAATTAAATAGTGTTGTGTATTGTTCAAGTGTCTAAACCCTGAAGTAGTAGGTACGGACAGGCAGGCCTGGATCTAGGATATAGTTCTTTGCATATTGATAATGAAACTTGATCTACACACACATGTAATTAAGGCCATTGATAAGTAGGCTGGTATAAAATAGAATTGCAAATCATTGAAAACGTGTGGTACTTAAACTGGAGTAGTATCGACCAGATCTAAGTAAGCAGGCTATGCCTTGGAGTGAAATTTACTCACAATGACAAAACCAAAGTTGAGCTGTCAAACCACTTGCTTACCTTCTTTGTAGTCTTTTCGGAGTCTCGCATGTAAGGGTGCTTGGTCCTTTGACAACAAAAAATCTGCAATGTCAGCATACATAAAGGGGGGCCATTTTGGCCAATTTCTGCAACGTGGCCGTGAATACGTGCAACTAGTTGATCCTTGCATTTGCGGGTACAACCGGGAAGACCCCTACGCATACAATATGCTCGTAGATCAGGAACTTTCCATAAATTAAATGTATCAGTAGAGCAGTTTGGTAGCCACTTTCCCATGATGCTTTGAGCCAGCCAAGATGCGAAAGTCACTTATTGTAACTCTGAGGGGAAAAAGACAATTTAACATTAAATACTGTCATGATCATAAGGTGTAACATCACCAAAATCAGTTCATATGTCAATTGTGTCATTTTGTTCAGACTAAAATGCTTAGTTTGCATAAATTTTATTTTTCATAGTTTGGGGAAATATTTATTTAAAAAATATTCAATAACTTGAAAATTACAGTGTGGCTTCACTAAAATCACCTCACATGCAATCCATCTTCTAGTCAGACTACAATACATAGTTTGGATTCAAGAAATGTTTTCATAGCTTTTGGGAATATTTACTAGGATTAAATTTCAGCATCATCAAGGTTGGTGCCACTAAATGCTGCTGAGCCACGAGGGTCTCCTGTTAGGAACACTTGGTAGTTGGACCAAAAACAAATAAATCAGAGGTTAGGGAAATATTTATGAGAAATGAAAATTAAAAACTTCTAAATGACTGAGTACAGCTTCATCAAAATCACCGCACACATCCTCTATCATCTACTAGTCAGACTACATTGGCACAGAAAAGCACTGATTTCTGACAGGATTGACTCCTGCACTGACAAATAAATCACCAGGATTAATTTTAGCCTGACTCTAAGCCTGCTCTGGACCAGGCTAGCTGTAGAGAATAAATCTGTATAGCAACTTGACTGGGCTTAATTTATCCTACTTTTATACAACCAAGTCAAGTATAGATTAAGCCAGAATATTTGAAAATCCTGGCTTAATCCTTTATCTTGGTTTTATGCCATATACATATGAACTCAATGAGGTGACCTAATTAATCTGCTGCACACAGAGCAGTCTGAACACTTTCAACCAATCAAATAGCTAAGGCATGGGGCGGGTGACTAGCCAATGTCACTAGCGACTAGCGACACTAGCGACAATGCCACTAGTGTCACTAGCCAATCAGCAGACATTTCCAATTAGTCCTCCATGCAGTGGTGGTTTTGGTCTCCAAAACGATTCTCATGTTGAAGATTACTCTAATACTGGATGTGTTTGAACTGAAAAATTTCCTCCAGTCCTCTTTCATTGTCATATCTGGACAAAGTTTCCAACCATGTCCACATTTTTTGTTGGTTTTGAACTGTTGTGCCTTTATTCTGTCATCATTAGTTTGTTGGGTTATCCTCAGGTTCTTAGTTCAGTATGTTTTCTCCCTGATTTTTTAGATTTTTTTTTTAGATTTAGTATACTTTATTGATCCCCAGAGGGGAAATTGAGGGTCATCCACCACCTGGATGGATGAAGCAGCCACGATACGGCGCTATCCCTTAACCATTCACACACACATTCACACCTAGGGCCACTTTAGAGTCTCCAATTAACCTAACCTGCATGTTTTTGGCATGTGGGAGGAAACCGGAGAAATCCCGGGGTAAACCCACGCAGACACGGGGAGAACATGCAAACTCCACACAGATCACTGTTGGTCGGGGGCTGGGATTGAACCCACGATCCCAAGATCCCCACGATCCCCCGGCCAAGGGTAAACTGTGCTGCTGCAGTGCTAACCACTGCGCCACCGTGCAGCCCAATTTTTACCTCCGCCAAGGAGGTAATGTTTTTGCCGGGGTTTGTCTGTTTGTCTGTTTGTTTGTCTGTTTGTCTGTTGGTTAGCAAGATAACTCAAAAAGTTTTGGAAGGATTTCGATGAAACTTTCAGGCGTTGTTGGAAATGGTACAAGGAAGAACTGATTAAATTTTGGTGGTGATCCGGATCACCGTCCAGAAGAAAACCGCCATTACGGAAAATGCCATTTTCGTGAATAACTACTGAACCACTAATCCTATCATTGTCAATCCAATTGCTAGTCATATGTTTTCATGGTCAAGGAATCTGAAAACGTACACACAAACACTGTATGGGCGGAACTGTGGCCACCATTACGGAAAATGTCATTTTCGTGAATAACTACTCAACCAATAAAACTATCATTGTCAATCCAATTGCTAGTCATATGTTTTCGTGGTCAATGTAATGTTTGTTATTTACTTATAACAAAGACACTTGGTCTTAATCACCATGCCAGCAAGACGTGCTGCCTTTTTATCATCACTTCTGGTTCACATATTTTACCACTTCCTGAATCTACCTGCTATCTCATGTGATCATACTGCCACCTTGTGGTAACACCTATCAGTACATCCCCTTTCCTGAGCAGGTTAGTGTAACTTGGTAATTCTAACACATATACAGCATTTCAAGACTGCAACTGAATAAACCTTCTTACTAACATTCAAGATGTCTTAATGCAGTACACAGAAAACTTTTCCTTTTTTTTTTCCACAAATACAATGCATACTGATAACCAAACAAAACAAGAAAGCCACAACTATTCCATTTGTAACAAATAACATGTAACTGTCAACTCTTTTTTTTTTTTTTTAAACAACTTCAACAGTTCACTGTTCTATGAGTCTCTGAGGTGGTTT
Organism: Pholidichthys leucotaenia; assembly: GCA_020510985.1. Lineage (NCBI taxonomy): Eukaryota > Metazoa > Chordata > Actinopteri > Cichliformes > Pholidichthyidae > Pholidichthys > Pholidichthys leucotaenia. The sequence goes on from CM035836.1 coordinate 43,272,271, forward strand.
CCTGTTTCTGGTGGATCGTCTCAGAGCTGGAGTGACAACATCTGGGGAAGATGAAGGAGGCTCAGTGTGCTGCAAATCTAGTGTCACATTCATTTCCTTTCCAGACTCAGTTTCCTGAGGTTGCCCTTCAGTGTCCTCCAGAATCTTCAAAAGACTCTTCCTGTTTCTTCTGAACACTTGTCCATCCTCTGTTCTCACCGTATAGGATCTGGGACCCACCTCACTGAGAACTGTTGTCTTTCTGGTCCAAGTATTAGGATCCTCAATTCTCACAATGTCTCTTTCACAAAGAGGTTCCAGTCTCCTTGCTGATCTGTCATAGTTCATTTTCTGTTTGAGTTTCAGTTTCTTTCTCTTGTTGGTCAGTTCTCTGTTGTTGTCCTTGTCTTTCTCTGTGATAATGTGTGGTGAAGTGGTGCGCAGCCTACGACGCATTAGCAGCTCTGCTGGTGATGCACCACACTCTAGTGCTGCTGACCTATAACTTAGCAAAGCAAGATACGGGTCAGTATTGCTATCTCTTGCTTTTTTTCAAAAGTCTTTTTACAATTTGGACTCCTTTTTCGGCTTGTCTGTTAGCCTGTGGATGCAGTGGGCTAGATGTGGTGTGATGAAATCCATACTGCTTGGCAAACTCCCTGAATTCTGCACAGTTGTACTGGGGGCCATTGTCACTCACCACACACTGTGGGATTCCATGTCTAGAAAAGAAGCTTTTTATGTGTGTGATGACAGACTGTGCTGATGTACTAGTGAGCTGGGCTACCTCAGGGTAGTTTGAATAATAGTCTATGACTAAGACATAGTCCTTGCCATGCAAATGGAAGAGATCAGTGCCCACTTTTTGCCATGGTGCAGTTGGTTGCTCTGCAATCAGCATTGGCTCTTTTGTCTGTTTGTAGTGGTGTGCGAGACATGTGTTACATTTCCCTATCATGTTCTCGATATCCATATTGATACCTGGCCAATAAACTGCTTCTCTGGCTCTCCTTTTGCATTTTTCTGTTCCAAGATGCCCTTCATGGATACGATGCAGCATGTCCTGGCGCATAGACTGAGGAATAACAATCCTGTTCTGTCTCAGCACAAGGCCATTTGCCACACTCAGATCTGCTCTCACTGAGTAGTACTGTGGGCAGCTTCCCTTTGCCCAACCTCCATGAATCTGCTGGACAACCTTTTGCAGCACAGGGTCCTTTGCCGTTTCCTGTGCAATTTGCTGTAGCATCACATCTGATGCAGGGAGTGAAGCTGTCACCATGTTGACATGAGTTTCCACATCATCTGTTGTGGAGATGGACTCTGTGCAGCTGCTTGATACAGGTGCCCGTGACAAAGCATCCGCTAGCACTATATATTTGCCTGGCGTGTAGATTAGCTCAAAGTCATATCGCTGGAGTTTCATCATCATGCGCTGTATTCTTGGAGACATGTCATTGAGGTTTTTCTTTACAATTGACACCAGTGGTTTGTGATCAGTCTCTGCAGTAAAGGTTGGCAAACCACAGACATAACTGTGAAACTTACTACACCCAAACACTAAACCCAGAGTCTCTTTTTCAATTTGGGCATAGCGTTTTTCCGTCTCTGTCATTGATCTCGACGCGTATGCTACCGGCTGCCATTTATCCCCTGTTGCTTGAAGCAGAACAGCTCCCAAACCATCCTTTGAGGCATCAGTGGAGATCTTTGTTGGTTTTGAGGGGTCAAAGAATGTGAGGACAGGCTCTGTGGTTAGAATTTCCTTTAGCTTATTCCATTCTTTTTCATGTCGTTTCGACCACTCAAATTCCTTGTTATGTTGGAGCAACTCTCTGAGGCATGCTGTTTTGGAAGAAAGATGAGGAATGAATTTTCCAAGGAAGTTGATCATTCCCATGACTCTCAGGACTCCTTTTTTTTAATCAGTGGGAGTAGGCATGTCCAGTATAGCCTGCACTTTTGACTGATCAGGCTCAACCCCTTCACCTGAAAGTTTGTCTCCCAAAAAGGTAATTTCTGTGACACCAAACTGACATTTTTTTCTGTTCAGTATTAGTCCACTGTCCTGAACCCTGATAAGGAGTTTTTTTAGTCTTTCATCATGTTGCTGGCGTGTCGCTCCCCAGACCACCAAATCATCAATGTACACTCTTGTGCCCTCTAGACCCTCAATTATGGACTCCATCGCCCTGTGGAAAATCTCTGGAGCTGAGATAATACCAAATGGAAGCCTCAGAAAACAGTACCGCCCAAATGGTGTGTTGAAGGTGCAGTACCTGCTACTTTCTGGATCCACCTTCAGCTGCCAAAATCCCTGCGAGGCATCCAGCTCGCTAAAATATTTAGCACCTGCCATTTCACTGGTTATCTCATCTCGTGTTGGGATTGGGTAGTGTTCTCTTTTAATATTCTCATTCAAATCCTTAGGATCAAGACAAACTCGTAACTCTCCATTCTGTTTCTTGGTACATGTGATGGAATTCACCCAATCAGTGGGCTCCTCCACTCGCTCAATAACACCCAGTTGTGTCATTTTGTCCAGCTCTTTTTTCAAGCCAGCTCTAAGTGCTGCTGGCACTCTCCGTGGGGCGTGCACTACAGGCTTGGCATCACTCTTGAGCTGAATCTTGTAGGTGTATTTTAATGTTCCATGTCCTTTGAAGACAGAGGGGAACTGTTTTACAATGTGTGCAGCTCCTTCATATTGCAAGTGTTGTATTTCTTGGCTATGATTGTCCATCTTTATGTTCTCACTGTTTATCTGGTAGATCCTCTTAACCAAACCTAGGTCCTCTGATGCTTTATCCCCGAGGAGTGATTCATGTCCATTAGGTACAATGACAAACAACAGGCTGTGCTGCTTGCCTTTCACTTTCACAGTAAGTTTACATCCTCCTAATGTCTCAATTGGCTGACCATTGTATGCAGTCAGTGTTGCGATCTTGCTGGTGATTATTTTAGGCTTTATTTACAGAGCATTGACATCATTCTCATTTATTAGGTTAGCTTTAGCTGCTGTGTCAATCCTGAATGGCACAATTGTCCCATTTACCCACAGTGGTGCAATCCACTTATCACTTTTCACTGCACTCACTGTCTGACCAGTGCCTCCAGTCTGCGTGAGTTGTGCGTGGTCATCATTGTTACTGCATGACACCATCTTGATGAAAAATGTTTCACTAAGGTCATCACTGTCATCCATTTCTGCTACTGTGTGCACTTGTCCTTTTTTAATGTCTCTAGTGCGACACATTTTTGCATAATGGTTTTTTCCTTTGCACTTTGCGCATATTTTTCCATAAGAAGGACATTGTCTCTGTTTGTGTTTTTCACCACATCTCTTACAGGAATACACCTCTTTTTCATTGCTTTTAATTCTGTCCCGCTGTTTCCCTTTCACGGACAAAGCATGGACTTTCTCTTCACCTTGGCTCACTGCTCCCAAAGCAGGCTCATCAAAAGTCATTACAAGTTGCCGTGCTAGCTCACTGGCTTGACATATTTTTATGGCACTTTCCAACGTGAGCTCTGTTTCTCTCAGTAGTTTCTCTCGGAGCTTCTTATCTTTTGTTCCAAACACTATCTGATCCCTTATCATAGAGTCTCTGAGATCACCAAAATTGCAAGACTGAGCTTTTAATTTAAGGTCTATCAGAAAGTTTTCAAATGTTTCTTCTTGGTGCTGCTTACGTGAGCGGAAGACATACCTTTCATAAGTTTCGTTTTTCTTTGACAGACAGTGCTCATCAAACTTTTTTAAGACTTCTTCAAACTTGTCTTTGTCCTCTAGCTGAGCAAACACAAAAGTATTGTAACGTCGGGGCCATTTTAAGGGGGCCAGGGATTTCCCAGCATGCTTTGCCAGTTTGAAACGTTACTGTGTGTGTTAAATGTGTTATTTCTGGGTTATACTGCTGTGTCATTATAACTGCATTATAATGACCCAGCAGTGTTTAGCAGGATTAGGGCAAGATGTATCATGTGTGTGTAACCGTAATGTAAACAGAGGTCTGTGGGAATGACCTCCACTGCTCTGCGTACTAAGTGTAGGTTGGGGGTTGGTGGTGTGTAAATAAAGCCTGTTCATCACAACCATCTTGCTCCTCTTTCTTTGTGTGAACCCTGCTACGTCACACTGGTGTCAGAAGTGGGATGGAGCAAATGGAAGCGATCAGAATGGAGATCCAGCAGCTGGAGCAGGCCATTGCTCAGCTGATGATGGATGATGAGACCGAGGCATCACCACCGGGAGCCCGGAGCCGGGACGAACGGAGCGGCGGACCTGACGGGGCCAGCGCACCCCGCCTCCTGTCTTTTTCAAGACAGAGCGGGCAGAACAGAGCAAACGTTCCACCCTTCTTAGGACAGCACGGGCTGGCGACCCCACGGCGATCAAGGGTGGCGATCGATCAGGAAACGACCACCCCACCTGTTCGGCAGCGGGCCAAGATTCCCCGTTTCAACGGCGAAGCCACATTAGATGACTACCTGACACAGGTCGAGCTGACTGTGGCGCTGAACGGCTGGTCACCAGAGGAAACCGCCGTACAGGTCGCGCTGGCCTTGGAAGGGAAAGCCCTCTGCATGCTCTCTGATCTCCGGCCCGGGGAGCACCACAGCTGGCCAGCACTACAAGGGGCGCTCCAGAGACGATTTGGGAGAATAGCGGACGCTGAGCACGCCCAAGAACAGCTGACCCGCCGCCGCCGGAACCACCAGGAAAAATTAGGAGCCTATGCTGCAGATATATGGCTGTTAACCCGGCGCAGCTACCCAGAGTTCGCGCCGGAGGCAGTAGAGAAGCTCGCCCTCCGGAGCTTCATCCAAGGTCTCTGCCCGGCCCAGCTCCAGAGCCACGTACGGCTCCACGCCGCGAGTGACTGGAAGACTGCAGTGGCAGAAGCAGAGCGGGCAGAGCCGCTAATAAGTCGCACCGCTGAAGCAGCAACGCACAGCCGGAGAACCTACCAGGCTACGATGGAGAGCGAGGGGGAGGAGGAGGAATTACGGCAGACCACAGCGGCGCGTCCACGGAGAAGATGGCCTCGGCGGCGCGAGGAAGGGTGCTTCCGCTGCGGAGAGATGGGACACATCGCGCGATACTGCCCCGCACCCACCCCACGACAAACCGGCCCCTCGCCGGCGTTAAACTAGAGCGAGGTGGCGTGAACGGGGACAGGCCACCTCCAGCAGATGTTTCCCCCGAGGAGCCGGCACCGCGCGTGGGCCGAGTTGGACACTCTCCAGGGATCTATCTACAGTGCAGCTTGGGGAAGACGTCGATCCGGGCCCTGATTGACACCGGCTCTACAATCTCCTTGGTTCGACCGGGCGTACTGCCGGGCACGAGCAAGACGGCTCCGCGGGGGTGGGAACCCACCGAGCGCTGCGTCACCACAGCTACCGGTGAGCGCGCCCGACTGAAGGGGCGGAGAGTGCTGGTGGTGGGGGTGGCCGGTCAGAACATAAGACACCCGTTCTGGCTGGCTGACATCCAAGACCCCTGTATTATTGGACTAGACCTGCTCACAGCCTGGCGTGCCAAGATCGACACCACCGGACCTTCCCTCCAGCTGGGAAACCGGACCATCACGCTCCACAGCAGAACCCAGAGAAGGGACACGGGGGCACGCACGATCGAGGGATCGCCAAGACAGACCGGACCAGGCAGGTCACCGCGAGGACTGGACACGATGACGTCACCAGCGCGGACAGAGGGAGCACGAGCACACACAGGGACAGCAAGGGGAGGGGTCAACGTGTCAGCGGAGACGCAGCAGGCAGTGGAGGAATTATTTCAGCGGAGCTGCAGCGGGCTGGACCCGGAACAGAGACGCCAGCTGCGGGAGCTATTGGACTATTACGTGGGTGTTTTTGCTGCGAAGGATGAGGAATGCGGCCGGACCGGGTTGGTGCAGCACGAGATCGACACCGGTGAGGCCAGGCCGATTCGACTCCACCCACGCCGGCTGCCCTTTTCAAGGCGGGCAGCGGCGGAACAAAAAGTGCGAGAAATGCTGGAGGCAGATGTTATTGAGCCCTCTAACAGCCCCTGGGCAGCGCCTGTGGTGCTGGTCAAGAAGAAGGACGGGTCGTGGCGGTTCTGTGTGGATTACCGACGCCTGAACGATGCCACCAGGAAAGATTCCTACCCCCTGCCCCGCATCGATGACGCACTGGACCACATCGCCGGCTCCAGCTGGTTCAGCTCGCTGGATCGACGCAGCGGCTATTGGCAGGTAGAGCTGTCACCCGAGGCCCGCCAAAAAACAGCCTTCTCCATCGGGCAGGGACTGTACCAGTTTAAAGTGATGCCGTTTGGACTCTGCAACGCTCCGGCCACCTTTGAACGCTTGATGGAGCGAGTGCTGGCTCACGTGCCGCGGAGTCGCTGCGTTGTTTACCTGGATGACCTGCTGGTGCATGCAGCTGATTTTGACAGCGCCCTGTCAACTCTCCGAGAGGTGCTGGGAGCCATCCAGCAGGCGGGGCTACGGTTACACCCTAAGAAATGCCACCTGTTCCGGCGGGAGACCACCTTTTTGGGCCATGTCGTCAGCGCAGCGGGGGTCGCCACTGGCCCGGAAAAAGTGGCAACAGTGAGAGACTGGCCGGTGCCGCGGAACGTTGGAGAACTGAGGAGTTTTCTTGGATTGGCCTCCTATTATAGGAAGTTTGTGAAAGACTTCGCCACCATTGCCAGCCCGCTGCATCAGCTGACGCAGAAAGGACGCCTGTTCCAGTGGAGTGACAGCTGCGCTGCTGCTTTCTGCCAGCTTCGCGCAGCGCTCATCAGAGCCCCCGTCCTGCGGTATCCTGACCCGAGCCGCCCTTTCATTGTGGACACGGACGCCAGCAACCAGGGCATCGGGGCGGTGCTATCCCAGGAGGGAGAACACGGAGAGCAGGCAGTCGCGTTCTTCAGCCGCACTCTCAGCAGAGCCGAGAGAAATTACTGTGTGACCCGCAGAGAGCTGCTGGCTGTCATTCAAGGACTGCGTCACTTCCGCCCGTATGTGTACGGGGGGAGGTTCCAGCTCAGGACGGACCACGCTTCCCTGACCTGGTTGTTAAATTTCAAAGAACCGGATGGATAGTTGGCGAGGTGGCTGGAGGCACTGCAGGATTATAATTTCCAGATTGTGCATCGGGCAGGCCGCCTCCATGCCAACGCTGACGCGCTGTCTCGGCGCCCCTGCGCGACAGAGGAGTGTCGTCACTGTCAACGGGCTGAAGATCGGGACCAAATCGCCCCACGGGCTGCCGCTCTCCGAGCCGCTGCGAGCAGGAATCACGCAGCGACGCACAGCCCCTCCTCAGATGATCAGGCAGTTCTCCCCAGCGATGACGTCACAGAGGTTCTTGGCACGCAGCAGCTGCAGAGCGAGCAGGACAGAGACCCGGTCATTTCGCGGGTTCGGCAGTGGCTGGACGCAGGACAGCGGCCCACCTGGGAGGTTGTGTCACCGCTGGACCCAGAGACTAAGGCCCTCACTCCCAGTGGGCCAACCTCCGCTGTCACGAGGGCGTGGTGTATAGACAGTGGCAGACTCCAGCTGGGCAGCGGCACATTTGGCAGCTGCTGGTTCCTCGTCGACTCCGGCCCAAAGTACTCCAGCTGGTTCATGGGGCGGTAGGAGCGGGCCACTTCGGGGTGACAAAGACGCTGCAGCGCCTTCGGGCCCGGTTCTACTGGCCTGGCTGTCATCAGGACGTGGAGCTCCACGTTCATCGCTGCGACACATGCACAGCTCAGAAGGGACCAACTCAGCGATCCCACGCTCCCCTGCAGCAGTACCGGGTGGGAGCACCGATGGAGCGAGTGGGAGTGGACATCCTGGGCCCTTTCCCGACCACGGACCGGGGGAACCGCTACGTGCTGGTCGCGATGGATTATTTCACTAAGTGGCCAGAGGCGTACGCGGTCCCGGATCAGAGCGCCACTACGACGGCATCAAAGCTGGTGGATGAAATGTTCTGTCATTTTGGTGCACCGGAGGAGCTGCACAGCGATCAGGGTCGGAACTTCGAGGCGGAGGTCTTCGGAGAGGTCTGCAAACGGCTGGGCATCCGGAAGACCCGGACCACCCCACTGCATCCACAGAGCGACGGCCTGGTCGAACGATTCAACCGGACCCTCACCACCCAGCTCGCTATCCTAGTGGACCAGCGACAGCGAGACTGGGACCTGCACCTGCCTTTTGTTTTGTGGGCGTACCGGACGGCAGCTCAGGAATCTACCCGGTGCACCCCTGCGGCGCTCATGTTTGGGCGCGAGCTGCGCACACCGGTGGATTTGGTATTCGGTTGCCTCCCCGAGCCGGAGGTGGAAGGAAAACCCGGATTGGATTATTTTTTTTGTTTGAAAGAACGTCTCCACACGGTGCACGAGCTGGCTCGAGAGGCCCTGGCAGCGGCAGGGGGTCGGCAGAAGCGGGCATACGACTCCCGCTGCCAGGGGAGGGACTTTGCACCGGGGGATCGAGTCTGGGTTTTCTGCCCTGAGAGGAAGAGAGGACGATCACCGAAGCTGGCGAGCCAGTGGTCGGGGCCATGCGTGGTCCTGGAGAGACTGTCAGATGTGGTGTACAGGGTGAGGCTTAGAAAAAGGGACCGGGTTGTGGTCCTTCATCGTGACCGTCTCGCCCCGTATCGGCCATCTGCACCGCTGGTGGACGGACCGGAGCTTCCATCCCGGCCCGATACCCCGACCGAGACCCGGATGGACACTAGGGGGCCTGTACGTGTTGGCCACCGGCGCCGAAGACCGCCCCGACACCTGGATGAGTTTGTATTGGACTTTTAAATTGGACTTTAATTTTTCTGGGGACAGAAACCAGTCCGGGGGGGGGGGCAGTGTAACGTCGGGGCCATTTTAAGGGGGCCAGGGATTTCCCAGCATGCTTTGCCAGTTTGAAACGTTACTGTGTGTGTTAAATGTGTTATTTCTGGGTTATACTGCTGTGTCATTATAACTGCATTATAATGACCCAGCAGTGTTTAGCAGGATTAGGGCAAGATGTATCATGTGTGTGTAACCGTAATGTAAACAGAGGTCTGTGGGAATGACCTCCACTGCTCTGCGTACTAAGTGTAGGTTGGGGGTTGGTGGTGTGTAAATAAAGCCTGTTCATCACAACCATCTTGCTCCTCTTTCTTTGTGTGAACCCTGCTACGTCACAGTATTGAAGACTTCTATGGCTTCTTTGCCGGCGACAGTTAGCAGCATGGCTATTTTTCTCTCATCTGCTCGTCTATCCACTCCAACAGCCGAAAGATACAGCAGAAATTGCTGCTTGAAAGCCTTCCAATTTGCATCCACGTTTCCAGTCAGTTTCAGCGTCCCTGGCGGTTTCAATGCATCCATCATTATTTTGTGTCACTCCTGACAAAGTTTACCCCACTCCTGGTACCATGTAATGTTTGTTATTTACTTATAACAAAGACACTTGGTCTTAATCACCATGCCAGCAAGACGTGCTGCCTTTTTATTATCACTTCCGGTTCACATATTTTACCACTTCTTGAATCTACCTGCTATCTCATGTGATCAAACTGCCACCTTGTGGTAACACCTATCAGTACAGTCAAGGAATCTGAAAACGTACACACAAACACTGTATGGGCGGAACTGTGGCCGCCATTACGGAAAATGTCATTTTCGTGAATAACTACTCAACCAATAAGCCTATCATTGTCAATCCAATTGCTAGTCATATGTTTTCATGGTCAAGGAATCTAAAAACGTACACACAAACACTGTATGGGGGGAACTGTAGCGCTTGGCGGAGGTCTGCGCTCTCCGAGTGCTTTTCTAGTTGGATTTGGTTTGTTTATGATTATTGTTTGCATTATTTGTCCTTTGTCTGCATAGCTCCACCCATCCTGTTTGTAGCTGCTCCCCTGTTATCTCTTAAGTAGTCCCAGCTGTCTCATGTTCATGCAATAATCTCTCACCTACAGTGGTGTGAAAAAGTGTTTGCCCCCTTCCTGATTTCTAATTTTTTTGTATGTTTATCACACTTAAATGTTTCAAATCATCAAACAAATTTAAATATTAGACAAAGATAACACAAGTAAACACAAAATGCAGTTTTTAAAGGAAGGCGTTTATTATTAAGGGTAAAAAACAAACAAACATCCAAACCTACATGGCCCTGTGGAAAAAAAAAGATCCCCCACCCCAGTAAAACATAAATTAACTGTGGTTCATCACATCTTTGGAAAGCTAAGTTTAATTTCTCTAGCCACACCCAGGCTTGATTACTGCCACACCTGTTCTCAATCAAGAAATCACTTTAATAGGACCTGCCTGACACAGTGAAGTAGACCAAAAGATCCTCAAAAGCTAGACATCATGCTGCGATCCAAAGAAATTTAGGAACAAATGAGAACCAAAGTAATTGTGATCTATCAGTCTGGAAAAGGTTATAAAGCCATTTCTAAAGCTTTGGGACTCCAGCAAACCACAGTGAGAGCAATTATCCACAAATGGCGAAAACATGGAACAGTGGTGAAGAGTGCAGCGACGACTCATCCAAGAGGTCACAAAAGACCCCACAACATACAAAGAACTGCAGGGCTCACTTGCTTCAGTTAACATCAGTGTTTATGACTCCACCATAAGAAAGAGACTGGGAAAAAATGGCCTGCATCACAGAGTTCCAAGACAAAAATGCTAAGCAGAAAGAACATAAAGGCTCATCTCAGTTTTGCCAAAAAAAAAACAACATCTTGATGATCCCCAAGACTTTAGGGAAAATAGTCTGTGGACTGATGAGACAAAAGCTGAACTTTTTTGTGAGGTGCGTGTCCCATTACATCCCATTACAGCCGGGGTAAAAGTAGCACAGCATTTTGGAAAAGGAACATCACACCTGTGGTAAAATATGGTGGTGGTAGTGTAATGGTCCGGGGCTGTTTTGCTGCTTCAGGACCTGGAAGAAGACTTGCTGTGGTAAATGGAACAATGAATTCTGCTGTCTATCAAAAAATCCTGAAGGAAAATTTCCACTCTTGGGTTCTACAGCAGGACAATGATCCAAAACACACCAGCAAGTCCAGCTCTGAATGGCTTAAGAAAAATAAAATGAAGACTTTGGGGTGGCCTAGTCAAAGACCTGACATGAATCCGATTGAGATGCTGTGGCATGACCTTAAAAAAGTGGTTCATGCTCAAAACCCTCTAATGTGCCTGAATTACAACAATTCTGCAAAGATGAGTGGGCCAAAATTTCTCCACAGCACTGTAAAAGACTCATTGCCAGTTATTGATGATCGTTGATCGTCACTTCCTTGTGGTAACGTATCGTCACTTCCTGTTTTGCTGTCTGCCTGTGTGGTTTGCTCTCCAGCTCTCGAGCCACTAGCTATGGCTACTAGCTCTCTTTCCTCTCCTCCTCTGGTGTGCTCTCTCTGTCAGATGTTTAGCTACACCTCTGCCTCTTTTAGTGATAACGGTAAATGTAATAAATGTTGTCTTTTTGAGGCGCTCGAGGCGAGGTTGTCTGATTTGGAATCCCGGCTCCGCTGCATTGAAACACCGTCTGCGCCAGTTAATCTCGACGGACGCCCATTAGCTGCAGCGGAGCTAGCTAGCTTAGGTCCCACTGTCAGCGGTTCCCCGGCTCTCCTCAGCAGCGAGGAGACTGGGTGGGTGACGGTGAGAAGGAAGCCTAGTCGCAAAGCCCCGGTTCACCACCAACCTGTTCACGTTTCTAATCGTTTTTCCCCGCTCAGCGACATACCCGCTGAGGAAAAAACTCTGATCATTGGCGACTCTGTAGTCAGAAACGTGAACCTAGAGACTCCATCGGCCATAGTCACATGCATTCCTGGGGCCAGAGCAGGCGACATCGAGTCAAATTTGAAAATGCTGGCTAAAAGTAACTGTAAATATTCCACAATTGTTATTCACGCCGGCATTAATGACATCCGTCTCCGGCAGTCGGAAGTCACGAAACTTAATATAGAATCGGTGTGTGACTTTGCAAAAACGATGTCTGCCACTGTAGTATTCTCTGGGCCCCTCCCCAATCTGACCAGTGATGACATGTTTAGTCGCTCGTCATCCTTGAACCGCTGGCTGTCTGTGTGGTGTCCTAAAAATGACGTGGGCTACATTGACAATTGGAGCTCTTTTTGGGGAAAACCTGGTCTTATGAGACGAGACAGCATTCATCCCACTTTGGATGGTGCTTCTCATTTATCTAACAATCTGGCATCTTTTTTATCCAAATTTCCAAAACCGTGACTACTCAGAGTTGGGACCAGGAAGCAGAGTCGCAGTCTTACACGCCTCTCTGCAGCTCCTCTTCATCCGCCACCCCTCAGCTTAGCCCCTGTCTTCCCCATCAGAGAATCGTTGTCTGCTCCCTCCAAAGTAAATAAAATATAATGTATAAGCATCCCAAAGTGATAAAGCAAAATATTGGTAAAACTCAAATTAAACATAAAGCCTCTAAATTGAATGATTTGGCCTCTGTTCCTCCTCATAATTTAAAAATTAAATGTGGTTTATTAAATATTAGGTCTCTAACTCCCAAGTCTCTGTTAGTCCATGATCTGTTAATTGATCATCAGATTGATTTAATTTCCCTTACAGAGACTTGGTTAGGACAAGAGGATTATGTTGGTTTAAATGAATCAACTCCCTCTGGTTATTTAAACTGTCAAAATCCCAGAAGTTCTGGTCGTGGAGGAGGAGTAGCATCAATTTACCATTCCAAATTACTAGTTAATGTAAAGCAAAAAACATGTTATAATTCCTTTGAGGGCCTGGTCCTCAGTGTTGGGCACTTTAGCAATTCCAGGTTAAACCCAATTTTATTTGCCATAGTTTATCGTCCCCCATCAACCTATTCAGAATTTTTATCCGAATTTCCTGATTTCTTAGCTGATTTAGTGCTGAAATCTGATAGAATAATTATAGTAGGGGACTTTAATATACAGTACATGTGGATGTAGATAGTGACTGCCTTAATGTGGCTTTTAATTCAATATTAGACTCGATTGGGTTTTCTCAGAAAGTAGGAAATTCTACTCATTACCTCCACCATACATTGGACCTTGTTCTGACATATGGCATAGAAATAGAAAATCTTGTAGTGTCTCCTCATAACCCTGTACTGTCAGACCATTGTCTGTTAACCTTTGATTTTACTATTTCTGACTATTTGGCTCCTAAAGAAAAATATTATCACAGTAGATGCCTCTCAGATGATGCTGTTTCCAAATTTATGCAGATTGTTTCCTCTATGCCATGTGTCAACACAACGGAAATAAGCTACAGACAGCTTGCTCCTTCTGTAATTGATAACATGGTGGATAGTGTTTCAGCTTCTCTGCATCAGGCTCTAGACTTGGTGGCCCCTTTAAAAAAGAAAAAGTCTAATCAGAGATTTTTAACTCCTTGGTTCAACACAGAAACTCGTAGCTTAAAACAGAAGACTCGTCAATTAGAAAGAAAATGGTGCTCTACTAATTTAGATGAAATCTATTTAGCTTGGAGAAATCATCTTTTAATTTATAAAAAATCTCTTAGAAAAGCTAGAACGAGTTATTACTCTGCATTAATAGAAGAGAACAAGAATAATCCCAGGTTTCTTTTCAGTACTGTAGCCAGGACTCTGTCAATCCTAGCATTCCCTTAGAGCTTACTAGTCAGGACTTTATGAACTTTTTCAATAATAAAATTTCATCCATCAGAGATAAAATCAATCAGATTCTTCCCACAGTTAACTTAAATACTGTAACTACTACAACTCCTTCTATTGATGTCTGTCTTGATGAGTTTACTCCAATCGACCTTTGTGAGTTAGACAAAATAGTTTCCTCATCCAAACCTTCAACTTGTCTTTTAGACCCTATTCCTACCAGGTTATTTAAAGAAGTCTTCCCACTTATTGGTAGCTTTATTCTTCATATAATCAATTCTTCATTAACTTTAGGCCATGTACCGCAGGCTTTTAAAACGGCTGTAATTAAACCCTTACTCAAAAAGCCAACGCTAGATCCAGGAGCTTTAGCTAACTATAGACCAATCTCTAATCTCCCTTTCATTTCAAAAATCTTAGAAAGAGTTGTTGCTACGCAATTATTTGACCACCTGCAGGGAAATGGTTTATTTGAGGAGTTTCAATCTGGGTTTAGAATCCATCATAGCACTGAAACAGCCTTAGCGAAGGTCACTAACGACCTCCTCATTGCATCTGATAATGGACTAGTTTCTGTACTTGTCCTTTTAGATCTTAGTGCAGCTTTTGATACTATTGATCATAATATTCTACTTGATAGATTAGAACACTATGTTGGACTTAATGGAACTGCATTGCAGTGGTTTAGATCTTATTTATCTGATAGGTTCCAGTTTGTTCATGTAAATGATGAGTTTTCTCTCAGCTCAAAGCTTAGTCATGGAGTTCCACAGGGATCTGTGCTTGGCCCTACTCTTTTTAGTTTATATATGCTTCCGTTAGGCAACATTATTAGAAAGCACTGTATACATTTTCACTGTTATGCAGATGACACACAATTATACCTGTCAATGAAGCCAGATGATACTAATCAATTAGCCAAGTTAGAAGCCTGTCTTAAGGAAATCAAAGTTTGGATGACTTGTAATTTCCTGCTATTAAATTCAGATAAGACTGAAGTCATTCTTGTTGGTCCAAAAAACCTTAGAAATTCCTTTCCAAATCAAACTTTCAGTTTGGATGCAGTTACTCTTTCTCTTAATAGCTCTGTGAGGAACCTTGGAGTTATTTTTGATCAGGATTTGTCCTTCAATTCACATATTAAATTTGTTTCTAAGACTGCCTTCTATCATTTGCGTAATATTGCCAAGATTAGGAGCATCTTGTCTCAGAGTGATGCTGAGAAGCTGATCCACGCTTTTGTTAGCTCGAGATTAGATTATTGTAATTCTTTATTATCAGGCTGTCCTAAAACATCTTTAAAAAGTCTTCAGCTGATCCAAAATGCTGCAGCAAGAGTTTTAACAGGTACTAGAAAGAGAGATCATATCTCTCCGGTTCTGGCCTCCCTTCATTGGCTTCCCATAGAGTTTAGAATTAAGTTTAAAATCCTTCTTCTTACTTACAAAGCTCTAAACAATCAGGCTCCTTTTTATTTAAAAGATCTGATACTACCGTATCATCCTAACAGAGCACTACGCTCCCAAAATGCAGGTTTACTTGTAATACCTAGAATCTCCAAAAGTACAATGGGAGGCAGAGCCTTCAGTTATCAAGCTCCTCTCCTGTGGAATCAGCTGCCAATCTGGATTCGGGAGTCAGACTCGATCTCTGTTTTTAAGAATAGGGCTAAAACCTACCTTTTTGATATAGCCTACAATTAGGGAGGGATCATGTGTTTCTGAACCCTCCCTTAGTTATGCTGCTAATAGGTTTAGTCAGCCGGGGGACCTCCAGTAATGCACTGGGCCTCACTCCTTTCCTCACTCTCTATGAAATATTTTTTTTTTTTTGCTGGTCATTAACATTTGTTTGTTCTCTCCCATAGATTGAGTCCCCATCGTGCTGTTTGCTCTCTACATGTCTGTTCTTTTCTTCTTCTCTGTCCCCTCACCCCCCAGCCAGTCGCAGCAGATGACTGCCCCTCCCTGAGCCTGGTTCTGCTGGAGGTTTCTTCCTGTTAAAAGGGAGTTTTTCCTCTCCACCGTCGCCAAGTGCTTGCTCACAGGGGATCGCCTGATTGCTGGGGTCTTTCTGCAACTGTGGGGGTCCTCCCTACAGTTGATAGTGCTATGAGATGACTGTTGTTGTGAAATGGCGCTATATAAATAAAGTTGAATTGAATTGAATTGAATTATTGCAAATGCTTGATTGCAGTTGTTGCTGCTACGGGTGTCCCAACCAGTTATTAGGTTTAGGGGGCAATCACTTTTTCACATAGGGCCATGTAGGTTTGGATTTTTTTTTCTTTTAATAATAAACACCTTCATTTTAAAACTGCATTTTGTGTTTACTTGTGTTATAAACACAAGAAAAAGTCTAATCAGAGATTTCTAACTCCTTGGTTCAACACAGAAACTCGTAGCTTAAAACAGAAGACTCGTCAATTAGAAAGAAAATGGCGCTCGTGTGGCCACACATGTGACCTACTTTGTGACTTATATTAAGGTCTCACATTTTAGATAAGAACAAAGACAGAGTTTCCTTGGAGATAACAGGAAGCTGTGAAGGTGTTAGCTTTGGTATGCAGGGCCTGAGACTGTGGGGGTGATATTAGAGGATTAAAGAGGAGATGCATTGTTACTGGTGATTATAATGCAATGTGACTTGTGATGCAATGTGACTTGTGAGCTTTGAGAGTCCTGGATATTTAAGGGACGAGAGTTTCCTGTGATGTTCTCTTTCTACTTTGAGATGTTGGTGAATGTGTAATAAAGCTGCTTTGAGACAAACCTGCCTCATCAATTGCACATTCCCACACTGGTGACCCAAGACGTAGCATGCAGCAAGAGGAGAATTCCCCGGGGCCAGCCTCATCAGGAGCCACCAGCCAAGCGAATGCCGCTACGGTCCAGCTACCGGACTTTTGGCAGAACAATCCGCGCTCCTGGTTCCACGCGGTTGAGGCACAGTTCAACCTCCTGGGGATATCGGTAGATGACACAAAATTCTACCATGTGGTCGCAAAACTTGATAACCACACGTCCCAGCATATGGAGAGCCTTCTAGAGCAGCTGCCAGCCAGCGACAAATACGACTCGTTGAAGGCTGCACTCATCCAGTACTTCACTCTCTCGGTTGAGGAGAGAGCAGAGAGACTCCTGGCGCTTACCGAGTTGGAAGATGACACGCCCGTTGACCTGATGGAGAAGATGTTGAGGTTGAGAGGCTTGGACGACGACCGCTTCATCTTTACCCACCTCTTCCTCAGGACCCTACCGTCAGCGACGAGAACGACCCTGGCCAGTTCGCCGTTGTTGGCCCAGCGGGACTACCGTGCGCTGGCCCGGGAGGCACAGTGAATTGTCAATGCCAGCAGACAGCGCGCGGCCACAGCTGCAGCAGTGGAACTCGGTGCGACGGCCGGAGATGGCAGGGGGCCAGGGGCAGCGGTAGCAGAACCACCGACAACGGTGGCGGCGGGGGCCAGGGAACGCGGAGGAGACACCCTTTGTTTTTACCACCGCCGCTTTGCAGAGAGGGCACGCAAATGTGTACCACCGTGCCAGTTCAAGCGTTCGGGAAACGCCAAGACCGGGGGTCGGTAGCAGCCGCGACCCTCGGGGAGGAGAACAAGCTGCTCTACTTGTTGGACGCATGCTCGGGGAGGCATTTCCTCGTGGACACAGGCTCCCAGTTGAGTTTCATCACACCTTCCTACGCGGACAGGCTGGCAGGTTCCAGAGGTCCCGGGGTGGCAGCGGCGAACGGCTCGGAGATTAAGACCTTTGGTGAGAGGACTCTACTTCTGTCTCTACATGGCCGTACATTTGAGTGGACTTTTGTTATAGCAGCAGTGAATTTCAATATGTTGGGGGCTGATTTTTTGTGCTCACATGGTTTGTTGGTTGATCTCGCTAACAGGCGCCTGCCTGGTTAATGCACTTTCTTTTGATTCTATTCCCTGTACAGCACGAGTGGCCCCGCCAACAGCACAAGCCAACGTCACAGCTGCAAGCGGTAAGTTCCACACACTGCTCACTCAGTTCCCAGCACTCACGGTCCCCACATTTTCGGCAACCGTCGCTAAACACGGGGTGGAACATTTTATTACCACTACTGGACCGCCCGTTTTTGCAAAAGCTCGGCGCTTGGACGCAGCTAAACTGGCCATAGCGCGTGAGGAGTTCGCCAACCTGGAGAGGCTGGGCATCATCAGGCGTTCGAATAGCCCATGGGCTTCCCCGCTACACATGGTCCCGAAGGCTGACGGCTTGTGGCGACCTTGCGGGGATTTCCGCAGGTTAAACAACGCCACAGCGCATGACCGCTACCCAATCCCGCATAGCCAAGATTTTTCCGTTCATTTGGCAGGGGCGCGGGTTTTTTCTAAGAAAGATTTGGTCTGCAGTTACCACCAAGTCCCAGTGCGTGCTGAGGACATACCCAAAACAGCGGTAATAACTCCATTTGGCCTATTCGAGTCTTTGCGCATGCCATTCGGGCTGAAAGGGGCTGCACAGACGTCCCAACGTATGATGGACGCGGTGCTGCGCGATCTCCTCTTTGTGTTCGTCTACTTGGACGATATTTTGGTAGCCAGCGCGTCCGAAGACGAACACGAAAACCACCTAGCGACAGTTTTCTGGAGGTTGGGAGATCACAGGTTAATAATCAACCCAGCGAAGTGTCAGTTTGGGGTGGCACAGATCGATTTTTTAGGACATCGCGTCTCCCCCGAAGGAGCGGTTCTGCTTCCTGACAAAGTGCGCGCGATAGCAAATTTCCCCCGGCCGCAGACGGTCAGGGCATTACAGGAGTTTTTGGGAATGGTGAATTTTTATAACCGTTTCCTCCCCCACGCAGCGCAACTCATGCAACCGCTTTATGCCGCGCTCAAAAAACAGAAACCCGCGAATAAGGTCGAGTGGTCCCCGGAGCGGGAGCGTCCGTTCTCGGAGGTAAAAGCAGCCTTGGCAAATGCTGCGTTGTTGGCACACCCAGACCCAACGGCCCGCATAGCGCTCACTACTGACACGTCAGATGTGGCCATAGGGGCGGTCGTAGAGCAGCATGTAGCCGGAGCCTGGCAACCGCTCGCCTTTTTCAGCAGGACCTTGCCCGATAGTGAGCGTAAATACAGCGCGTTCGACAGGGAGTTGCTGGCTCTCCATTTGGCCATTTGCCACTTCCAGTTCTGGCTAGAAGGGCGCTGTTTCACTGCGTTCGTTGACCACAAGCCGCTAACATTCGCGATGGCCAAAGTTTCAGAGCCTTGGTCAGGCCGGCAACAGAGGCAGTTAGCCACAATTGCAGAGTTTACTACCAATATTCAGCACGTGTCGGGTAAACTGAACGTAGTGGCAGACTGCCTCTCGCACGCCGTGGCTGCCCCCATCTGCGTGGGGTAGATTACACAGCCATGGCCGCGGAGCAAGGTAGTGACGCGGATGTGCGTGCGCTCCAGTCTGGACCAACAGGGTTAAGGCTGGAGAGCAGGGAGCTGCAAGACGGCAGTCCCCCCTTAATCTGCGATGTCTCCACGGGACGACCGCGTCCCATGGTGCCGGCAGCGTGGCGCCGCCGCGTTTTCGACTCAATTCATTCTTTGGTGCACCTGGGGGTTCGCGCGTCGGTCAAA
The DNA here is from genome assembly GCA_020510985.1 of Pholidichthys leucotaenia. Classification (NCBI taxonomy): domain Eukaryota; kingdom Metazoa; phylum Chordata; class Actinopteri; order Cichliformes; family Pholidichthyidae; genus Pholidichthys; species Pholidichthys leucotaenia. The sequence goes on from CM035836.1 coordinate 43,291,528, forward strand.
ATGGTAGCGGAAAAATTCGTGCGGCCCGGCCTTCGCAAACAAGTTAAGGAGTGGGCGGCAGCCTACATGGAGTGCCAACGGGCCAAGATACACAGATTAGATTAGATTAGATTCAACTTTATTGTCATTACACATGTATGAATACAAGGTAATGAAACACAGTTTAGCATCCAATCAGAAAGTGCAAAGGACAGCAGTGCAGTATATACGGTAATTAACAGTATGTGCAATTTAAGCAAATATATGCAAATATATGCAGCAGTGCAGAAAGTTAAGAGTACTGTTATGTGCAAATAATGTACAATAAGTTAGATGGGCAGTTATGTACAGGTGAGGATGGTAAGAGATGATGGTAAGAGAGTCAGCGGGGAACTAAGTTCAATAACGTGACAGCTGTTGGAAAGAAACTGTTCCTAAACCTGCTGGTTCTAGTCCGAAGGCTTCTGAAACGCCTTCTGGAGGGGAGAAGCTGGAACAGTCCATGAGCAGGATGGTTGGAGTCCCTAAGAATGCTGCGTGCCCGGCGCAGACATCTTTCCCTGTAGACGTTCTCTATAACTGGAAGTCGAGTCCCTGTGATGCATTGGGCGGTTTTCACCACCCGCTGCAGCGCCTTACGGTCAGTGACGGAGCAGCTCCTATACCAGACTGTGACACAGTTGGTCAGGGTACTCTCTATCACGCAGCGGTAGAAGTTGCCCAGGATGTCAGTTGACAGATGGTTCTTCTTCAGTGTCCTCAAGAAGAAGAGGCACTGGTGGGCCTTCTTGATCAGGCTGGTGGTGTTAACTGACCAGGACAGGTCCTCCGAGATGTGGGTCCCCAGGAATTTGAAGCTGGGGACACGTTCAACAGCTATGCCATTGATATGGATGGGGTCATGTGTCTCTCCCCTCTCCTTCCTGTAGTCCACTATGAGCTCCTTGGTTTTGCTGGTGTTAAGGAGCAGGTTATTGTAAGCGCACCAAGTAGCCAAGTGCTCAACCTCTGCCCTGTAATCTGACTCATCGTTGTCCCTGATGAGTCCAATCACCGTGGTGTCATCTGCGAACTTTATGATGGAATTGGATCCATACATAGGCCTGCAGTCATGGGTGAAGAGGGAGTAGAGGAATGGGCTGAGCACACAGCCCTGTGGTACACCAGTGTTGAGTGTGATGACAGAAGAACGGTTGGGGCCTGACCTAACATGCTGGGGTCTGTTGGTCAGAAAATCCATGATCCAGTTGCAGGTGGAGGTACTGATTCCCAGGTCCCCAAGTTTAGTGATCAACTTGGAGGGGATAACTGTGTTGAATGCTGAGCTAAAGTCAACAAACAGCATTCTTGCATAGGTGTTCTTGTCATCCAGGTGTGAGAGTACATAGTGCAGCGCTGTAGAAACCGCATCCTCTGTACTCCTGTTGCTCCGGTAGGCAAACTGGTGAGGGTCCAGTGTAGGGGGCAGGCATTTTTTGAGCTGTGCCAAGACCAGTCACTCAAAGCACTTCATGACTATGGGCGTCAGTACCACAGGGCGATAGTCATTTAGGCACAATGGTGTTGAATGTTTCGGGACTGGTACTATTGAAGTGGTCTTGAAGCACGCTGGTACCACGGCCTGGGCCAGGGACAGGTTGAAGATGTCTGTGAAGACCCCTGCCAGCTGCTCAGTGCATGCCCTCAGCACATGCCCAGGAATGCCGTCAGGGCCAGCAGCCTTACGTACGTTGACATGACTCAGTGCGTTACGGACGTCGGTGTGGGTGAGTGTGAGGTGGTGGAGGTCGTCAGAGGGTGGGAAATTGATGTTCTTTTTGTTATTGTCCTTGTCAAAACGAGCATAGAAGTCATTTAGCTCATTGAGAAAGGGCACAGCCATGGCTATAGGTATGGAGTTGCTGGGCTTATAATCAGAGATAGCTTGAATTCCCTGCCACATGCGTCGGGGGTCAGAGTCCCCAAAATGTTCCTCCACCTTCAGCTTGTAGCTGTGCTTGGCCTTCTTGATGCCCCTCTTCAGATCTGCCCTGGATGAACTGTAGGCCTGTGCATCACCAGATCTAAAGGCATTGTTACGTGCCTTTAGCAGAAGCCGCACTTCTCTGTTCATCCACGGCTTCTGATTTGGGTACGTGGTGATCTGTCTTTCCGTGGCGACACTGTCAATAGTGGTGTTGATATGGTCCAGGATTGAGTGGGTGTAAGAGTCGATGCTTATGTGGGAGCCACAGGTAGCCTGAGAGGTGAACATACTCCAGTCTGTGTTCCTAAACTTCTCCTAGAGTACAGAGTCAACCCCCTCTGGCCACACTTTGATGGTCCTCACTGATGGCTTCACCCAGTTGATGAGCGTTACATACTTGGGGGTAAGGAACAAGGATAAGTGATCAGACTGACCTAGGTGGGGGAGGGGAGTTGCTGTGTAGGCTCCCACAATATTGGTGTAAACATGGTCCAATGTTTTGTCCCCTCTTGTGTGACAGGAGACATGCTGGTAGAATTTAGGAAGCACTGTCTTGAGGTTAGAGTGGTTAAAATTACCCGCCACAATAAATGCTGCCTCTGGGTGTGCAGTTTATTGTTTGCTAATAGCTGCATGCAGTTCTTTCATAGCAAGCTTAGCATTAGCATCCGGAGAAATGTAAGCGGCTGTTATGATGGTACAAGTGAACTCGCGTGGCAGATAGAAAGGTCTACATTTAACCATGAGAAACTCCAGGTTACCTGAGCAGTGTCTCTCAACAGTGACAGAGTTCGTGCACCAAGCCTTGTTAATATAAATGCACATACCACCACCTCTGGTCTTACCGGAGTCATCTGCTGCTCTGTCTGCCCGGAGCGTGTGTAGGCCGGCTAGCTCAATAGCATTGTCGGGTATTCCACTGTGTAGCCATGTTTCCGTGAAAATCATGATATTGCAGTTCATAAGTCTCTTATTGTTGGCGATCCGAAGCCGTAGTTCATTCATTTTGTTCGCCAGTGACCGTACATTAGCGAGGAAAATACTGGGTAGAGAAAGCCGGTACGGTGTTAGCTTTAGCTTAGCTCTTAGCCCACTGCGCTTCCCCCACCTTTGTTTACGGTCTCTACGCCGCCTGCGAGCACTTCCGGTCGGCTGGGAAGCCTGCCGAGTGTCGGGTGTTCTCCGGAGCTCAGGGATGAGACGTAGGTTGCTGATAAAAAGATCGTTATCGTTATTTAGTAATCCAATGTCCAAAAGCTCAAAAGCTCAGCAGAAATAACACTGCTAATCCACAAAATCTGAGAAGATGCTGAGCCTCGCATTGTGCACGCGCCGCCATCTTGGTCTAAGTGTACACAGGCACACGAAGGCTCCATTGGAGCCATTTCTCATTCCTTCCAAGAGGTTTGACCACGTTCACGTAGACCTCGTGGGCCCCTTCTCGCCATCACAGGGGTACACGCACCTTCTGACCATGGTGGACCGCACCACGCACTGGCCGGAGGCGGTCCCTTTGGCGTCAACCACAGCCGAGGAGGTGGCGCGCGCGTTTGTAACGGCATGGGTGGCGCGTTTTGGAGTCCCGTCGGACATTACATCCGACAGAGGCCCGCAATTTGTTTCTGAACTTTGGTCAACAATGGCCCGCAGCTTAGGTGTCACAATTCACCGTACAACCGCGTACAATCCGCAGGCTAATGGGTTGTGTGAACGTTTTCACAGGTCATTGAAAGCAGCGCTTAGAGCGTCACTGACGGATGCAAATTGGGTGGATAAGCTTCCGTGGGTTTTATTAGGGTTGCGTTCTGCGCCTAAAGAAGACTTAGAGGCTTCCCCAGCGGAACTCGTTTTTGCGCAGCCACTTCGGCTACCCGGGGAGTTTCTCCCGGATAATCCTGAGCCAAGCAGCTCCCCTTCTCAGCTGTTGCAGCGTAGCGTTGACGCAGGCACGCTGCCGGGCCCCGTCCATCACAGTTTTCCACGCGTTTTTGTGCTTAAAGCTTTGTAAAACGCGGAGTTTGTTTTTATCAGACATGATGCGCATCGCACACCACTGCGACCACCTTATGATGGGCCGTTCAGAGTGTTGGAAACAGGAGACAAGCATTTTTTGCTAGATTTGGGGGGTAGGAGGGAAAAGGTTGGCATAAACAGACTCAAACCCGCTTTTGTGGTGGCGGCCGAGCAAGTGCTGTTGGCAAGGGCCCCTTGACACGGCAGACCGCCACGGGGTGTTTCCCAGAGTAATATTTCCCCAGATCACCCGCAGAGACTGACAAAAGGTTTGCACCCCCAGACAGCAGCTCCCCAGCATGACGGCGCCGTGGAGGCGGCGAAACCTGGTTACAGCAGATACGGGAGAAGACTGAGGCCCAAGCAGCATGTGGATTGATGTGCAATGATGTTATCACAACATGCAAACTGTTATTCTGTTGTTCGATCTAAATGTTTGGGGGGGGGGGTGGCCACACATGTGACCTACTTTGTGACTTATATTAAGGCCTCACATTTTAGATAAGAACAAAGACAGAGTTTCCTTGGAGATAACAGGAAACTGTGAAGGTGTTAGATTTTAGATTATTTGTTTATTTGACAGGGACAGTGCAATAAACATAGACAATTAATCAAATGACAATCAATCTGATGTGTTGCACAAAGAGTGTATAGCTATTAGCTAATTTGCAACTCTTGTCCCTGGATGGGCTTTAGAAAGGAGAAACAAGTAAAAAGAAAAAAAAAGGATAAGGAAAAGAAAAAATGAAAACAGAATAAATAATAACCACATACATCAATGCAAAAAAGATTATAAATACATTGTAAATACACAATTATAAATATTATAAATATTATAAAGATTATAAAGATTATAAATACACAATATAACAACCTGACACACATTTGCCTATTTCAGGCCTCTCTCCCTTCATCACTCACTATAAACAAACACATTCATTCCTTCCCTTCATTCACTCTCACCCTGCAGACAATCATTTCATACATGGGTACATTCTTGTTTATTTTTCAGCCAGTTTTTAACCTTTTTAGTGAATGTTTTAAAGTCCGTTATTATTTTAATTTCATTTGGCATTGTGTTCCAGATGTGACTGCCCTTTATAGAGAAAGCTGTTTGTCCAAATGTGGTTCTGCGGTGGAATATTTTACAGTTATTGTTTACGGAACTCCTGGTGGCTCTGCTGCTGTCCTGTCTTTGGATGAAACCAGCAAGTGGCTCAGGCACTGATTTATGGAAACATTTGAAAATTAATTTCAGAAAACAGAGGTCATGGCTTTGGTATGCAGGGCCTGAGACTGTGGGGGTGATATTAGAGGATTAAAGAGGAGATGCATTGTTACTGGTGATTATAATGCAATGTGACTTGTGATGCAATGTGACTTGTGAGCTTTGAGAGTCCTGGATATTTAACCCTTTGCACTCCGGTCAATTTCCCTAAAAACGCCAAAAAATAAGGTGCCCAAAGTAAATCGAAAGCTGTTCTTCAACCCTTTGCAGCATCTTCATGGGGTTGGTCTCATTTAAAAGAAAACACTTTGAATTTTTTGGCAAAAAAAACCATGATCTCTCTAAGTGCTCCGGCCACTGAGTTACAGTCATCTAAACATAGTGAACTTGAAGAAAATACATTTGGCCTGGGTGTTTTTTTGGATACAAATGCTTGCAAACAACACACAGCTTCAGATCCAGGCTGGAAAATGCAACAGAAATGTAGAACCAAGTGTTATCCAGCTGAGGTCCAAATTTTGTAACAATACCACAAAAAATGAATATATTACACAGCTTTTTCCTCAGGCTGTTCCCAGGCGTTTTGGAACTGTGCCAAATTGTGCCAAATGGCACAGTTTGGAAAAAAAACGTCTGTAACTTTTGAATGCTTCAATGTAGAAACTTCATTTTGGGCTCCAATGAAAGGTCACACTCAGGGCTGTGTCTCTGTGTGTGTGTGGGGGGGGTTGTCCCCCCCTCGCTACAGAGGATGGACATCGGCCATCGCTACATGACGGATTAGCCTCATGTGGGATGTGGGACAGCAGCTCAGTCACCGCGGCTCCCCCCCCCCTCGCTACAGAAGAATAGCGGGGGGGGGGGAGGGGGCGGCGTTCACGGTCTGGACGCGACGAACGAACCGTGTACCGCGGCGCACGAACTTCAGACTTCGTGCACCGCACAGTTGTAATTTACCGATCGGTCAAAAGTAATTTTGGATTACAATTTTCAGGAATAAAGAATAATTTAGCTTATAACACCTTACCTCTTCACAGCAGTGTCCTGGCAAACTTCTCTTCCTCATTGTCAGACGAACGCGACGCTGGTCCGCTCGTGGTTCTGGTCTCACGACCCGATCAAAACATAATTCCATTATTGCGGTTTTGTGCTTCCATGATTGGGGTTTTTGGCAAACGATTTTTCAAAACAAATAACAGTAGTAATTAAAAAAAGACTGGCGAAGGCGTGTGTGTCACTCAGCCTTCGTCGTCAGCCTCCGTCGGTCTATGACCATGGAAGAAATCATAACGTCTACTCTGCTGGAACAAAAACAAAATAAGCACCGCCTGTGGCCGAACATGCCGAACAAGAATAATCCCAGGTTTCTTTTCAGCACTGTAGCCAGGTTGACAAAGAGTCAGGACTCTGTCAATCCTAGCATTCCCTTAGAGCTTACTAGTCAGGACTTTATGAACTTTTTCAATAATAAAATTTCATCCATCAGAGATAAAATCAATCAGATTCTTCCCACAGTTAACTTAAATACTGTAACTACTACAACTCCTTCTATTGATGTCTGTCTTGATGAGTTTACTCCAATCGACCTTTGTGAGTTAGACAAAATAGTTTCCTCATCCAACCTTCAACTTGTCTTTTAGACCCTATTCCTACCAGGTTATTTAAAGAAGTCTTCCCACTTATTGGGAGCTTTATTCTTCATATAATCAATTCTTCATTAACTTTAGGCCATGTACCGCAGGCTTTTAAAACGGCTGTAATTAAACCCTTACTCAAAAAGCCAACGCTAGATCCAGGAGCTTTAGCTAACTATAGACCAATCTCTAATCTCCCTTTCATTTCAAAAATCTTAGAAAGAGTTGTTGCTACGCAATTATTTGACCACCTGCAGGGAAATGGTTTACTTGAAGAGTTTCAATCTGGGTTTAGAATCCATCATAGTACTGAAACAGCCTTAGCGAAGGTCACTAACGACCTCCTCATCGCATCTAATAATGGACTGGTTTCTGTACTTGTCCTTTTAGACCTTAGTGCAGCTTTTGATACTATCGATCATAATATTCTACTTGATAGATTAGAACACTATGTTGGACTTAATGGAATGTCGTTGCAGTTGTTTAGATCTTATTTATCTGATAGGTTCCAGTTTGTTCATGTAAATAATGAGTTTTCTTTCAACTCAAAGCTTAGTCATGGAGTTCCACAGGGATCTGTGCTAGGCCCTACTCTTTTTAGTTTATATATGCTTCCGTTAGGCAACATTATTAGAAAGCACTGTATACATTTTCATTGTTATGCAGATGACACACAATTATACCTGTCAATGAAGCCAGATGATAGTAATCAATTAGCCAAGTTAGAAGCCTGTCTTAAGGAAATCAAAGCTTGGATGACTTGTAATTTCCTGCTATTAAATTCAGATAAGACTGAAGTCATTCTTGTTGGTCCAAAAAACCTTAGAAATTCCTTTCCAAATCAAACTTTCAGTTTGGATGCAGTTACTCTTTCTCTCAATAGTTCTGTGAGGAACTTTGGAATTATTTTTGATCAAGATCTGTTTTTCAATTCACATATTAAATTTGTTTCTAAGACTGCCTTCTATCATTTGCGTAATATTGCCAAGATTAGGAGCATCTTGTCTCAGAGTGATGCTGAGAAACTGATCCACGCTTTTGTTAGCTCGAGATTAGATTATTGTAATTCTTTATTATCAGGCTGTCCTAAAACATCTTTAAAAAGTCTTCAGCTGATCCAAAATGCTGCAGCAAGAGTTTTAACAGGTACTAGAAAGAGAGATCATATCTCTCCGGTTCTGGCCTCCCTTCATTGGCTTCCCATAGAGTTTAGAATTAAGTTTAAAATCCTTCTTCTTACTTACAAAGCTCTAAACAATCAGGCTCCTTTTTATTTAAAAGATCTGATACTACCGTATTATCCTAACAGAGCACTACGCTCCCAAAATGCTGGATTACTGGTAATACCTAGAATCTCCAAAAGTACAATGGGAGGCAGAGCCTTCAGTTATCAAGCTCCTCTCCTGTGGAACCAGCTGCCAATCTGGATTCGGGAGTCAGACTCGATCTCTGTTTTTAAGAATTGGGCTAAAACCTACCTTTTTGATATAGCCTACAATTAGGGAGGGATCATGTGTTTTTGAACCCTCCCTTAGTTATGCTGCTAATAGGTTTAGTCAGCCGGGGGACCTCCAGTAATGCACTGGGCCTCACTCCTTTCCTCACTCTCAATGAAATATTTTTTTTTGCTGGTCATTAACATTTGTTTGTTCTCTCCCATAGATTGAGTCCCCATCATGCTGTTTGCTCTCTACATGTCTGTTCTTTTCATCTTCTCTATCCCCTCACCCCCCAGCCAGTCCCAGCAGATGACTGCCCCTCCCTGAGCCTGGTTCTGCTGGAGGTTTCTTCCTGTTAAAAGGGAGGTTTTCCTTTCCACCGTCGCCAAGTGCTTGCTCACAGGGGATTGCCTGATTACTGGGGTCTTTCTGCAACTGTGGGGGTTCCCCCTACAGTTGATAGTGCTATGAGATGACTGTTGTTGTGAAATGGTGCTATATAGATGATATAGTTATAGATATATACTATATAGATGTATACTATATAGATATAGTTTACTAGATGTTGTTTTTTCTGCCTTCTGATTGTTGCTCTGAGTGTTGCTATCCCTATGCTGTTGCAATCCTGGAATTTCCCCATTGTGGGACTAATAAAGGCTTATCTTATCTTATCTTATCTTATCTTATCTTATAAATAAAGTTGAATTGAATTGAATTGAATTATCTTTAGTCTAATACAGCCGTGGACAAAATTGTTGGTATCCCTCTGTTCATGAAAGAAAAACCCACAATGTTCAAAGAAATAACTTGAATCTGACGAAAGTGGTAATAAATAAAAATTCTATGAAAATTAACCAGTGATAATCAGACAATGCTTTTGAACTGTGGTTCAACAGAATTACTTTAAAAAACAAACTCATGAAACAGGCCTGGACAAAAATGATGGTACCCCTAGAAAAGATTGAAAATAATCTGACCATAGGGACATGTTCAACCAAAATGTGTCCTCTAATTAACATCACAGGTGTCTACAAACTTATAATCAGTCAGTCGGCCTATTTAAAGGGTGACAAGTAGTCACTGTGCTGTTTGGTGTCATGGTGTGTACCACACTAAACATGGACCAGAGGAAGCAAAGGAGAGAGTTGTCTCAGGAGATTAGAAAGAAAATTATAGACAAGCATGTTAAAGGTAAAGGCTATAAGACCATCTCCAAGCAGCTTGATGTTCCTGTGACTACAGTTGCACATATTATTCAGAAATTTAAGATCCACGGGACTGTAGCCAATCTCCCTGGACATGGCCGCAGGAGGAGACGGATAATACGAATGGTAACAAAAGAGCCCAGAACAACCTCTAAACACATTCATGGTGAACTCCAAGGTCAAGGTACATCGGTGTCAGATTGTACCATCCGTCGTTGTTTGAGCCAAAGTGGATTTCATGGGAGACGACCAAGGAGGACACTACTGTTGAAAACAAATCATAAAAAAGCCAGACTGGAATTTGCCAAACTGCATGTTGACAAGCCACAAAGCTTCTGGGAGAATGTCCTATGGACAGACGAGACAAAACTGGAACTTTTTGGCAAGGCACATCAGCTCTATGTTCACAGACGCAAAAATGAAGCATACCAAGAAAAGAACACTGTTCCTACTGTGAAACATGGACGAGGTTCTGTTATGTTCTGGGGCTGCTTTGCTGCATCTGGCACAGGGTGTCTTGAATCTGTGCAGGGTACAATGAAATCTCAAGACTATCAAGGTATTCTAGAGAGAAATGTGCTGCCCAGTGTCAGACAGCTTGGTCTCAGTCGCAGGTCATGGGTCTTGCAACAGGATAATGACCCAAAACACACAGCTAAAAACACCCAAGAATGGCTAAGAGCGAAACATTGGACTATTCTAAAGTGGCCTTCTATGAGCCCTGAACTAAATCCTATTGAACATCTGTGGAAGGAGCTGAAACATGCAGTCTGGAGAAGGCACCCTTCAAACCTGAGACAACTGGAGCAGTTTGCTCACGAGGAGTGGGCCAAAATACCTGCTGAGTGGTGCAGAAGTCTCATTGACAGTTACAGAAATCGTTAGATTGCAGTGATTGCCTTAAAAGGTTGTGTAACAAAATATTAAGTTAACGGTACCATCATTTTTGTCCAGCCCTGTTTCATGAGTTTGTTTTTTTTAAATAATTCCGTTGAACCACAATTCAAAAGCATTGTCTGATTTTCCTTGGTTAATTTTCATAGACTTTTTATTTATTACCACTTTTGTCAGATTCAAGTTTTTTCTGTGACCATTGTGGGTTTTTCTTTCATTAACAGAGGGGTACCAACAATTTTGTCCACGTGTGTATTTAAATTTTTTTGATGATCTGAAACATTTAAGTGTGACAAACATACCAAAAAAAAAAAAAAAAAGAGAAATCAGGAAGGGGGCAAACACTTTTTCACAACACTGTATTCTGAAGTTCATTCAATATATTCCCATTTTCATTCAATATATTCGGAAATTCATTCAATATAGTCCAGGTTTCATTCAATATATTCTGACTTTCATTCCAGCCAAGCTTTTCTTTGTAATATATATATATATAAATATATATATACAGTATATACTGTATATATATATATATATATATATATATATATATATATATATATATATATATATATATATTTCCTGAATGGCTTGCCATAACACACACACACACACACACACACACACACACACACACACACACACACACACACACACAGTGCATCCAGTATTCATAGCGCTTTGCTTTTTTCACATTTTGTTATGTTACAGCCTCATTCCAAAATGGATTAAATTCATTTTTTTCCTCAAAATGCTACACAATACCCCATAATGACAATATGAAAAAAGTTTTTTTTTTTTTGAGATTTTTGCAAATTTATTAAAAAAAAAAAAAAAATAAGATTAGATGTACTTAAGTATTCACAGCCTTTGCCATGAAGCTCAAAACTGAGCTCAGGTGAATCCTGTTTCCACTGATTATCCTTGAGATGTTTCTTCAGCTTTATTGGAGTCCACCTGTGGTAAATTCTGTTGATTAGACATGATTTGGAAAGGCACACACCTGTCTATATAAGGTCCCTCAGTTGACGGTGGTGCAGTGGTTAGCACTGTTGCCTTACAGCTAGAAGGTTCCTGGTTCGAATTCCCAGGCTGGCAGGGGTTGCAACCTTTCTGTGTGGAATTTGCATGTTCTCCCTGTGCTGCGTTGGTTTACTCCGGGGGCTCCGGTTTCCTCCCACAATCCAAAGACATGCATGTTAGGTTAATTGACTGTTCTAAATTGTCCCTAGATATCTGTTGTTTCCTATAGGCCCTTAGAATAGAGGGTTAGTACTAGTGAAAGCACTTTGAGTGGTCTTTGTGACTAGAAATGCGCTATATAAGTGTAGGTTAGTTAGTTAGTTGGTTAACAATGCGTGTCAGAGCACAAATCAAGCATGAAGTCAGAGGAATTGTCTGTAGACCTCCAAGACAGGATTGTCTCGAGGCACAAATCTGGGGAAGGGTACAGAAAAATTTCTGCTGCTTTGAATGTCCCAATGAGCACGGTAGCCTCCATCATCCGTAAATGGAAGAAGTTCAGAACCACCAGGACTCTTGCTCAAGCTGGCTGGCCATCTAAACTGAGGGATTGGGGGAGAAGAGCCTTAGTCAGGGAGGTGACCAAGAACCTGAAGGCCACTTTGCCAGAGCTCCTGTGTTCCTCTGTGGAGAGAGGAGAAGCTTCCAGAAAGACAACCATCTCTGCAGCAATCCACCAATGAGGCCTGTATGGTAGACTGGACAGACAGAAGCCTCTCCTTAATAAAAGGCACATGGCAGCCCACCTGGAGTTTGCCAAAAGGCACCTGAAAGACTTTCAGACCATGAGAAACAAAATTCTCTGGTCTGATGAGACAAAGATTGAACTGTTTGGCGTGAATGCTAGCCATCATGTTTGGAGGAAACCAGGCAACACTTATCACCAGTCCAATACCATCCCTACAGTGAAGCATGATGGTGGCAGCATCATGCTGTGGAGATGATTTTCAGTGGCAGGAACTGGGAGACTAGTCAGGATTAAGGGAAAGATGAATGCATCAATGTGCAGAGACATCCTGGATGAAAACCTGCTCCAGAGTGGTCTTGACCTCAGACTGGGGGAATGGTTCATCTTTCAACAGGAGAACAACCCTCAGCACACACTCAAGATATCATAGGAGTGGCTTCAGGACAACTCTGCGAATGTCGTTGAGAGGCCCAGCCAGAGCCCAGACTTGAATCAAATTGAACATCTCTGGAGAGATCTGAAAATGACTGTGTACCGACATTTCCCATCCAACCTGATGGAGCTTGAGAGGTGCTGCAAAGAGAAACAAGCCAAACTGCCCAAAGATTGGTGTGCCAAGCTTGTGAGATCAGATAGATAGATAGATAGATAGATAGATAGATATACCTTTTTGATCCCAAAGAGGGAAATTACAGTGTAACAGCAGCATGACAGAAGACGACCAAAATGACAGAAACACAGACAGCATAATAGAAAAAGGAAATTACCCAGGGAAAGTAAAAACGGACTAGATATCTTTATAAACATCGCAGATGGTGATCTGTATAGATACATGAATCATACCCGCTGTTCAATGCAGGACTATCAGGAGCAGGGTGACATGTGAGGCACCAATTAGACTGCAACGTGCAGTCTGGCAGCATAGTTATGACCAGAATTCAACATTAGAGTGAGTTATTGTATGCACAATGACATGGTATGTGGTAGGAAAGATTTCCTGTACCTGACCGTTCGGCAGTGAAGCTGTAGTAGTCTGCTGGAGAAAGTACTCCACTGTCCGTCCAGTGTGTGGTGGAGGGGGTGATCAGGATTGTCCATGATGGATACCATTTTGTTCAGTGTCCTCCTCTCTACCATTCTCAAAAGTCTCCAGCCTGAGACCAATTACAGATCCAGCCTTCTCGATAATCTTGTCAAGTCTGTTGGTGTCACTGGCTCTGATACTGCTACCCCAACAGACAGCAGCAAAGAAGATGGCACTGGCAATAATGACCTGGCAGAAAAGTTCCAGCATCTTATTGCACACATTGAAGGATCTCAGCTTCCTCAGAAAGTAGAGTATTCTCATCCCTTTCTTGTATGCAGCATCACTGTTAGAGTTCCAGTCAAGTCCATTGTTGATCACAACACCCAGGTATTTGTAGTCCTACACTACCTCCACATCCTCACCCCTAATCTGCAGTGACTGTGAAGTGGAGTCCTCTTCTTCCTGAAGTCAGTCACCATCTCGCTGGTCTTGCAGACATTCAGTCTCAGGTGATTCTACTCGGTCCGGTCCACAAATCTGTCTACCAGTGCCCTCTACTCCCCCTCCTCTCCCCCTCTTATACACCCAACAACAGCCAAGTCATCAGAGAATTTCTGCAGGTGGCATGACTTGGTGTTGTACTGAAAGTCAGTGGTGTATAAGGTGAAGAGAAAAGAAGAAAGCACAGTCCTCTGTGGAGCTCCCGTATCACTAACCACCACATCAGACAAGACACTGCTCAGCCGGACAAACTGCGGCCTGCCTGTCAGGTAGTCAGTAATCCAGGAGAACACAGAACTGTTAACCCCCATCCCCTGCAGCTTCTCACCCAGCAGCAATGGCTGGATGGTGTTAAATGCACTGGAAAAGTCAAAGAATGTGATTCTTACAGTGTCTCCTCCGCCATCCAGGTGCAAATGGGCTCACAGTGTCCTCAACTCCTAAATGGGGCTGATATGCAAACTGCAGAGGGTCCAACCATGTCTTCAACTGTGGCCTCAGGTGGGCTAAGACCAGTCTCTCCAGGACCTTCATCACATGTGATAAGAGGGCAACTGGTCGATAGTATACAAGCAAACGTGGCAATGAGTGGTTCAGTATCTCAAGACTTTTCAGTAAGCAACAGGGTGAAACAAGGGTATGTGCTGGTGCCTACACTCTTCTTGCTATATCTGGCAGCCATGCTTGAGATGGCCTTCAAAGACACTTTAGACGGAGTATACATTCAAACAAGGAAAGAAGCAGACTTGTTCAATGTGGCACAGTTTAAAGCCAAGAGTAAGACATCGATAAAGGTAGTAAGAGAAATGCTCTTTGCCAATGACAGTGCTCTAGTTGCACACAGTGTGGAAGATATGCAATCTTTACTGGAGAAATTTGCAAGAGCAGCTAGCCAATTCAGCCTCAAAATCAACATCAAGAAGACAGAGTGCCTTTATCAACCACCAAAGTTCCAGTTATCAACATCTCTACCAGAAGAAAACAGCATTGGTACAGAGCCACTAGTCAAGTGCAAGACTTTCAAGTATCTAGGGAGTACTGGTTCAGAGAATGCTAGGCTGGAGGATGAACTCTCTCTCAGAATGGGAAGAGCGAGTGCTGTGTTTGGAAACTTGAGGGAGAGACTGTGGAACAATCGACATGTGTCGATTGTTCGACACGTCCGTGTGTCCGTGTGAAATGCAAAGTGTACAGAGCAACAGTACTGGCTACTCTATTGTATGGTGCTGAAACTTGGACTGTCTACAGAGTGCAGGTAAAGAAACTCCATGCATACATGATGAGACACCTTCGAGCCATAATGAGCATCTCATGGAAAGACAAGATAACCAACAAAGAAGTGTTGAAACGAGCTGCTCTACCATCAATGGAGGACATGCTAATACAGACAAACCTGAGATGGCTCGGACATGTTGAGAGGATGGACCACCACAGTCTCCCTCGGCAGTTACTCTACTCACAGTTATGTGAGGGCAAACGCAATCAGGGTAGACCAAGGTTCAGATTTAAAGACACTGTAAAAAGAAACTTGAAGAAGCTGGATATAGACAGGAGTTCCTGGCAGCAGAAGGCTAAGGACAGAGCTGCGTGGAGGAATCTGATCAGACCCAAATGAAACAGTCATTGTCGCCCATGACAGACTGCTATGATGATGGTTGTTAGTCATTCAGTTCCGACGAAGATGCCTTTTTGGGGACAGGAACCAGGCAGGATGTCTTCCACAGCACTGGTACTCTCTCCAGACTCAGGCTCAGGTTGTACAGGTGTTTTAGTACAGGAACTAGCTGGTTGGTACAGGTCCTTAGGATCCAGGCGGATGAGTCATCAGGGTACGCAGCCGTCGGCGGATGGAGTTTCTTCAGCTGTTTCTTCCCCTGGTCTGTAGTCACAGTGATGTGGGGGTTGGTGCTGATGTCCTCAGAGGAGTTTGAGAGGGTGAAGGGGGAGCTCTTTCTCCAGGAGCATGCTTCATCTTCGCTGCTCAATGGTTAGGTACAGGAAATCTTTCCTGCCACATGCCATTTCACTGTACAATAACTCACTCTGATATTGGATTCTGGTCATAACTATGCTGCCATACTGCACCTTGCAGTCTAATTGGGACCTCACACTTCACTCTGCACCTGATAATCCTGCATTGTACAGCGGGTATGATTCATATACAGTGGTGTGAAAAATTGTTTGCCCCCTTCCTCATTTCTCATTTTTTTGGTATGTTTGTCACACTTAAATGTTTCAGATCATCCAACAAATTTAAATATTAGACAAAGATAACACAAGTAAACACAAAATGCAGTTTTTAAATGAAGGTGTTTATTATTAAGTGAAGAAAAAAATCCAAACCAACATGGCCCTGTGTGAAAAAGTGATTGCCCCCTAAACCTAATAACTGGTTGGGCCACCCTTAGATCTTAAAGAGAGACTTCAGGAGCCTTCTGTCCACTCTTATGAAATGTGGCAGACGTGTGTTTATTTCTGGGCCATTGGCTCATTTTAGAAGAGGTTGCAATCATTTTAGCAGAACTCTCAGCCTTAAAACCTGGTTGTGTTCTACATGTCCTACTTTTAACATTGGTTTTGTAGACAATTTCAACCTGTTTTAGAAGCGCTCATCATTTATGAGGCCAGATGGCATCCATCCAAATAGACTTGTGCACTCCGTGCATGTGTTTTAAGGGACAATCTGTTCTATTTCATTCAGCATTTTTTAGTACAGTGACTGAAATCTGGTGTGTTAACTCACCCCGAAGTTCCTGGATCTGCCAACCAGCCCTTCTTTGTTTCCACTTCTCATATTAATCCTATTAATCCAAATAATTCTCACTGTTTAGATCAGTCTTCAGTTCATAACCCCATAGAGATTGTGTTTGTCTCCCCTTACCCAAAACATTATAACGCAAGACAAATACAACATAACTTGATAAATGCACACCTCTCTGCAGCTCCTCCTCATCCGCCACCCCTCAACTTAGCCCCTGTCTGCCCCATCATAGAATCTTTGTCTACTCCCTCCAAAGTTAATAAAAATATAATGTATAAGCATCCCAAAGTGTTTAAATAAAAAGTTGGTAAAACTCAAATGAAACATCAAGTCTCTAAATTTAATGATTTGGCCTCTCTTCCTCCTCATAATTTAAAAATTAAATGTGGTTTGTTAAACATTAGGTCTCTCCCAAGTCTCTGCTAGTCCATGATCTGTTAATTGATCATCAGATTGATTTAATATCCCTTACAGAGACTTGGCTAGGGCAAGATGATTATGTTGGTTTAAATGAATCAACTCCCTCTGGTTATCTAAACTATTAAAATCCCAGAAGTTCTGGTCATGGAGGAGGAGTAGCGGCAATTTACCATTCTAAATTACTAGTTAATGTAAAGCAAAAAACATGTTTTAATTCATTTGAGGGCCTGATCCTCAGTGTTGGGCATGCTAGCAATCTTAGCTTAAACCCAATTTTCTTTGCCATAGTTTACCGTCCTCCCTCAGCCTACTCAGAGTTTTTATCCAAATTTGCTGAATTCTTAGCTGATTTAGTGCTGAAATTCAATTCAATTCAATTCAATTCAACATTTTTTATATAGCGCTATTTCACAACAGTCATCTCATAGCACTTTCAACTGTAGAAGAAACCCCTGCAATTGCAGAAAGACTCCAGCAATCAGACGATCCCCTGTGAGCAAGCACTTGGCGACGGTGGAGAGGAAAACCTCCCTTTTAACAGGGAGAAACCTCCAGCAGAACTAGCCTCAGGGAGGGGCAGTCATCTGCTGCAACTGGCTAGGGGGTGAGAGGATAGAGAAGATGAAAAGAACAGACATGTAGAGAGCAAACAGCATGATGGGGACTCAATCTATGGGAGAGAACAGATGTTAATGACCAGTAAAAAAAAAAAAAAAAAAATTCATTGAGAGTAAAGAAAGGAGTGAAGCCCAGTGCAATTATTGGAGGTCTCCCGGCTGTCTAAACCTATTAGCAGCATAACTAAGGGAGGGTTCAGAAACATATGATCCCTCCCCTAATTGTAGGCTATATCAAAAAGGAAGGTTTTAACCTATTCTTAAAAACAGAGATCGAGTCTGACTCCCGAATCCAGATTGGCAGCTGGTTCCACAAGAGAGGAGCTTGATAACTGAAAGCTCTGCCCCCCAATGTACATTTGGAGGTTCTAGGTATTAAAAGTAATCCAGAATTTTGGAAACACAGTGCTCTGTTAGGATAATAAGGTAATATCAGATCTTTTTTTTTTTTTTTTAAAAAGGGGGGGGGGCTGATTGTTTAGAGCTTTTAAAGTGAGAAGAAGGCTTTTAAACTTAATTCTAAACTCTACGGAAAGCCAATGAAGGGAGGCCAGAACCGGAGAGATATGATCTCTCTTTCTAGTACCTATTAAAACTCTTGCTGCAGCATTTTGGATCAACTGAAGACTTTTTAAAGATGTTTAAGGGCAACCTGATAATAGAGAGTTACAATAATCTAATCTAGAGCTAACAAAAGCATGAATCAGTTTCTCAGCATCACTCTGAGACAAGATGCTCCTTATCTTGGCAATATTACGCAAATGATAGAAGTCAGTCTTAGAAACAAATTTAATATGTGAATTGAAAAACAGATCTTGATAAAAAATAACTCCAAGGTTCCTCACAGAACTATTGAGAGAAGGAGTAACCACATCCAGACTAAGAGTTTGATTTGGAAAGGCATTTCTAAGGTTTTTTGGACCAACAAGAATGACTTCAGTCTTATCTGAATTTAATAGCAGGAAATTACAAGTCATCCAAGCTTTGATTTCCTTGAGACAGGCTTCTAACTTGGCTAATTGATTACTATCATCTGGCTTCATTGACAGGTATAATTGTGTCATCTGCATAACAATGAAAATGTATACAGTGCTTTCTAATAATGTTGCCTAGCGGAAGCATATATAAACTAAAAAGAGTAGGGCCTAGCACAGATCCCTGTGGAACTCCATCACTGAGCTTTGAGTTGAAAGAAAATTCATTATTGATATGAACAAACTGGAACCTATCACATAAATAAGATCTAAACCACTGCAACGAATTTCCATTAAGTCCAACATAATGTTCTAATCTATCAAGTAGAATGTTATGATCGATGGTATCAAAAGCTGCACTAAGGTCTAAAAGGACAAGTACAGAAACAAGTCCATTATCAGATGCGATCAGGAGGTCATTAGTGACCTTCACTAAGGCTGTTTCAGTATTATGATGGATTCTAAACCCAGATTGAAACTCTTCAAATAAACCATTATCCTGCAAGTGGTCAAATAATTGAGTAGCAACAACTCCTTCTAAGATTTTTGAAATGAAAGGGAGATTAGAGATTGGTCTATAGTTAGCTAAAACTCCTGGATCGAGTGTTGGCTTTTTGAGTAAGGGTTTAATTACAGCAGTTTTAAAAGCCTGCGATACATGGCCTAAAGTTAATGAAGAATTGATTATTTGAAGAATAAAGTTACCAATAAATGGGAAGACCTCTTTAAATAACCTGGTAGGAATAGGGTCTAAAAGACAAGTTGAAGGGTTGGATGAGGAAACTATTTTGTCTAACTTGAAAAGGTCGATTGGAATAAACTGATCCAAACAGATGTCAATTGAAGGAGTTGTAGTAGTTACTGTATTTAAGTTAACGGTGGGAAAAATATGACTGATTTTATCTCTGATAGATGAAATTTTATTATTGAAAAAGTTCATAAAGTCCTGACTAGTAAGCGCTAAGGGAATGCTAGGATTGACAGAGTCCTGACTCTTTGTCAGCCTGGCTACAGTGCTGAAAAGAAACCTGGGATTATTCTTGTTCTCTTCTATTAATGCAGAATAATAACTCGTTCTAGCTTTTCTCAGAGATTTTTTTTAATTAAAAGATGATTTCTCCAAGCTAAATAGATTTCATCTAAATTAGTGGAGCACCATTTTCTTTCTAATTGACGAGTCTTCTGTTCTTCCACTCTGTTCAACTTCCCTAAAAACGCCTAAAAATAACATGCCCAAAGTAAATCAAAAGCTGTTCTTCAACCCTTTGCAGCATCTTCATGGGGTTGGTCTCATTTAAAAGAAAACACTTTGAATTTTTTTGGCAAAATAGTCATAATCTCTCTAAGTGCTCCTGCCACTGATTAACAATCATCTAAACATACTGAATTTGAAGAAAATAAAGTTTGCCTGGGTGTTTTTTTAGATACAAAAGCTTGCAAATAACATACAGCTGTCAGATACTTGCTGGAAAACACAACAGAAATGTAGAACCAAGTGTTATCCAGCTCAGGCCAAAATTTTGTAACAATACCACAAAAAATTAATATATTACACAGCTTTTTTCTCAGGTTGTAACAAGGCGTTCTTGAACTGTGCCAAACTGTGCCAGATGTCACAATTTGGAAAACTGTGTTCCAGAGTTCACTATTTCAGCAGTTTGCACAGTAAAACCAAGGGGTAATAACCCAGATATACACAGCACAGTTCCTGTTTTTTTTTTTACAGGCAAAAATAGCCTACAGTGTAAGAAAAATTATGGGAAAAATTAATACATTTCACTAAAGTGTAAACAAAAACAACCCCCCCCCCTCCAATTTTTCCAGAGTTCACTATCTCACCAGTTTACACAGATACAGGTCAACTGGACCCCTGACCAAGTGTGCACCCCAAGTGGACCACGGAGTCCAATCTGTACAGTGGGGAAAAAAAGTATTTAGTAAGCCACCAATTGTGCAAGTTCTCCCACTTAACAAGATGAGAGAGGTCTCCAATTTTTGTCATAGGTATACCTCAACTATGAGAGACAAAATGAGAAAAAAAAATCCAGAAAATCACATTGAAGGATTTTTAATGAATTAATTGGTAAATTCCTCAGTAAAATAAGTATTTGGTCAATAACAAAAGTTCATCTCAGTACTTTGTTATATACCCTTTGTTGGCAATGACAGAGGTCAGATGTTTTCTGTAAGTCTTCACAAGGTTTTCACACACTGTTGCTGGTATTTTGGCCCATTCCTCCATGCAGATCTCCTCTAGAGCAATGATGTTTTGGGGCTGTCACTGGGCAACACAGACTTTCAACTCCCTCCAAAGATTTTCTATGAGGTTGAGATCTGGAGACTGGCTAGGCCACTCCAGGACCTTGAAATGCTTCTTACGAAGCCACTCCTTTGTTGCCCGGGCGGTGTGTTTGGGATCATTGTCATGCTGAAAGACCCAGCCATGTTTCATCTTCAATGCCCTTGCTGATGGAAGGAGGTTTTCACTCAAAATCTCACGACATATGGCCCCATTCATTCTTTCCTTTACACGGATCAGTCGTCCTGGTCCCTTTGCAGAAAAACAGCCCCAAAGTATAATGTTTCCACCCCCATGTTTCACAGTAGGAATGGTGTTCTTTCTCCTCCAAACACAACAAGTTGAGTTTTTACCAAAAAGTTCTATTTTGGTTTCATCTGACCATATGACATTCTCCCAATCCTCTTCTGGATCATCCAAATGCTCTCTAGCAAACTTCAGATGGGCCTGGACATGTACTGGCTTAAGCAGGGGGACACGTCTGGCACTGCAGGATTTGAGTCCCTGGCGGCGTAGTGTGTTACTGATGTAGCCTTTGTTACTTTGGTCCCAGCTCTCTGCAGGTCATTCACTAGGTGAAAATCCCAGAACCGTGTGGTTCTGGGATTTTTGCTCACCGTTCTCGTGATCATTTTGACCCCACGGGGTGAGATCTTGCGTGGAGCCCCAGATCGAGGGAGATTATCAGTGGTCTTGTATATCTTCCATTTTCTAATAATGGCTCCCACAGTTGATTTCTTCACACCAAGCTGCTTACCTATTGCAGATTCAGTCTTCCCAGCCTGGTGCAGGTCTACAATTTTGTTTGTGGTGTCCTTTGACAGCTCTTTGGTCTTGGCCATAGTGGAGTTTGGAGTCTGACTGTTTGAGGTTGTGGACAGGTGTCTTTTATACTGATAATGAGTTCAAACAGGTGCCATTAATACAGGTAACGAGTGGAGGACAGAGGAGCCTCTTAAAGAAGAAGTTACAGGTCTGTGAGAGCCAGAAATCTTGCTTGTTTGTAGGTGACCAAATACTTATTTTACCAAGGAATTTACCAATTAATTCATTAAAAATCCTTCAATGTGATTTTCTGGATTTTTTTTTTCTCATTTTGTCTCTGATAGTTGAGGTATAGCTATGATGAAAATCGGAGACCTCTCTCATCTTTTAAGTGCCATTCAGTTCCATCTGAAGCTGTGTGTTATTTGCAAGCATTTGTATCCAAAAAAACACCCAGGCGAACTTTATTTTCTTCAAGTTCAGTATGTTTAGATGACTGTTACTCAGTGGCAGGAGCACTTAGAGAGATTATGACTATTTTGCCAAAAAATTCAAAGTGTTTTCTTTTAAATGAGACCAACCCCATGAAGATGCTGCAAAGGGCTGAAGAACAGCTTTTGATTTACTTTGGGTACGTTATTTTTTGGCGTTTTTAGGGAAATTGACCAGAGTGCAAGGGGTTAAACCAACATAATCCTCTTGCCCTAACCAAGTCTCTGTAAGGGATATTAAATCAATCTGATGATCAATTAACAGATCATGGACAAGCAGAGACTTGGGAGTTTGAGACCTAATATTTAACAAACCGCATTTAATTTTTAAATTATGAGGAGGAACAGAGGCCAAATCATTCAATTTAGAGGCTTCATGTTTAATTTGAGTTTTACCAGCTTTTTGTTTAAACACTTTGGGATGCTTATACATAATATTTTTATTTACTTTGGAGGGAGCAGACAATGATTCTCTGATGGGGAAGACAGGGGCTAAGTTGAGGGGCGGCGGATGAAGAGGAGCTGCAGAGAGGTGTGTAAGACTGCGACTCTGTTTCCTGGTCCCAACTCTGAGTTGTCAAAATTTTGGAAATTTGGATAAAAATGATGCCAGATTGTTAGATAAATGAGAAGCACCATCCAAAGTGTGATGGACGCCGTCTAGTGGAATAAGACCAGGTTTTCCCCAAAATGAGCTTCAATTGTCTATGTAGCCCACATTGTTTGCAGGACACCACACAGACAGCCAGCGGTTGAAGGATGACAAGCAGCTAAACATGTCATCACTGGTCAGATTGGGGAGGGGCCCAGAGAATACTACAGAGGCAGACATTGTTTTGGCAAAGTCACACACCGATTCCACGTTAAGTTTTGAGACTTCCGACTGCCCGAGACGGACATCATTAATGCCAATGTGGATAACTATTGTGGAGTATTTACAGTTACTTTTAGCCAGCATTCTCAAATTTGACTCAATGTCACCTGCTCTGGCCCCAGGAATGCATTTGACTATGGCTGCTGGAGTCTCTAGGTTCATGTTTCTGACTACAGAGTCGCCAATGATCAGAGTTTTTTCCTCAGGGGGTGTGTGGCTGAGCGGGGAAAAATGATTAGAAACGTGAACAGGTTGGTGGTTAACCGGAGCTTTGCGACTAGGCTTCTTCTCACCATCACCCACCCAGTCTCCTCGCTGCTGAGGAGGACCGGAGGACCGATAGCAGCTGCCCTAAGCTAGGGAGCTCCGCTGCAGCTAGGGGATGTCTGTCGATATTAACTGTCACAGACGATGTTTCAATGCAGTGGAGCTGGGATTCCAAATCAGACAACCTCGCCTCAAGCGCCTCAAAAAGACAACATTTATTACATTTTCCATTATCACTCAAAGAGGCAGAGGTGTAGCTAAACATCTGACAGAGAGAGCACACCAGAGGAGAAGGGGAAGGAGAGCTAGTAGCCATAGCTAGTGGCTAACCCGAAGCTAACAAAAACACAGATGAAAGGTGAACAGAAGGCTAAAGAGGGTGATAAGGCGACACTGAGTGCGCACACAGGTGCAAGAGGCTTGATAAACAGAAGTGAGAGCTAACGGTAGATGGAAAAAAGTGATTACAATTAAAGGCAAAATCCTCGGGAGAATGAGGAGCAAACCACAGACAGCCAGCAACACAGGAAGTGACGATACGTTGCCACAGGAACATGAAATCAGTTAGAACATGAAATCAGATAGAATAATTATAGTAGGGGATTTTAATATACATGTAGATGTAGATAGTGACTGTCTTTATAAGGCATTGAATTCAATATTAGACTCAATGGGGTTTTCCCAGAAAGTAGAAAATTCTACGCATTATCTCTACCACACATTGGACCTTGTTCTGACATATGTCATAGAAATAGAAAATTTGGTAGTGTCCCCTCATAATCCTGTACTGTCAGACTATTGTCTGTTAACCTTTGATTTCACTATTCCTGATTATTTGATTCTAAAGAAAAATATTTCTACTGCAGATGTCTTTCAGATGATGTTGTTACCAAATTTATGCAGATTGTCTCCTCTATGCCGTGTGTCAACACAACGGAAATAAGCAATGGAGAGCTTGCTCCTTCCGTAATTGATAGCATGGTAGATAGTGTTACAGCTTCTCTGCATCAGACTCTAGACATGGTGGCCCATTTAAAAAAGAAAAAGTCCAATCAGAGATTTCTAACCCCTTGGTTTAACACAGAAACTTGTAGCTTAAAACAGAAGACTCGCCAATTAGAAAATAAATGGCGCTCCACTAATTTAGATGAAATCTATTTAGCTTGGAGAAATCATCTTTTTATTTATAAAAAATCTCTTACAAAAGCTAGAACAAGTTATTACTCTGTATTAATAGAAGAGAACAAGAATAATCCCAGGTTTCTTTTCAGCACTGTAGCCAGGCTGACAAAGAATCCGGACTTTGTCAATCCTCGCATCCCCCTAGAGTTTACTAGTCAGGACTTTATGAACTTTTTCAATCATAAAATTTCATCTATCAGAGATAAAATCAGTCAGATTCTTCCCACCGTAAACTTAAATACAGTAACTACTACAAGTCCTTCAACTGATATCTGTTTGGATAAGTTTACTCCAACTGAACTTTTAGAGTTAGATACTGTAAAATAATTTCCTCATCCAAGCCTTCAACTTGTCTTTTAGACCCTATTCCTACCAGGTTCTTTAAAATTATAAATTATAACACTATTAGCCATATTCTTCAAATAATCAATTCTTTTTTAACATTAGACCATGTACTGCAGGCTTTTAAAACTGCTGCAATTAAACCCTTACTCAAAAAGCCAATGCTTGATCCAGGAGTTTTAGCTATTGACCAATTTCTAATCTGCCTTTCATTTCAAAAATCTTAGAAAGGGTTATTGCTACACAATGAATCGGTGAATTCCAAAAGGGCCCAAGTCCACACTTTTTCAAAACCCAGATATTACATGTTTAATGAACTTTAAGAGACAAGCTATCTGATTATGTGCAAAAACGTCCCAAGTCAACTTTAATGCATTGACTATTCACAACATTGTTTATGCATTGAGTACAAGAGAGACCCAAGTCCAGGACTTGGGCGCTTCCTGCATGGATTAAACTTAAAATCATAGGTGGCAGCACCAGTCATCCAAGGTGTTCAGAAATTGGCGAAATATCTTTCACCAGAGGCTCAACAGTTCCTCAGTAATTTAACAGTTTGTGATGCTAGGCGTGAAGATGAGTCTGACTTTGACGATTAGTTACCAGTAGATGGACCTCTATGTTAATCTGCCCACTTTTAGATGAAAATCTCATTTGCTGGCAGTTATCAAAACAATAGTTTGAATATAAAGTGATCATAAAAGGTGTTCAAAACATGGCATAATTAAAAAAAAACCATTTTCAACATGTGAGAAATAGATGTTATGCGCTTCTTTTCATATGTTCTTATTGTTTAATTCAAGAAGGGCCCAAGTCCAGGAACTTTAGTTTGCCAATCCTCTGAAATTAAGAAAAAGTGAAACGCTTCAATTTCTAAGCTATGGCCTTGTGCTATATCTGAGTAAAGTATGAACCATCTGGCATAGACTACCTTTGAGATATGCAATTTATTTGATTTAATGCAAAAACATATTTCTTGGACTTGGGCCCCTTTTGAATTCACCGATTCAATTATTTGACCACTTGCAGGGAAATGGTTTATTTGATGACATAATGTCTGTCCCAGGAAACACACACGCAGGCTCAGGATAGATTTAACAGCTTTATTTAACAAGCAGGTGTGTCTGAATGGATGTATGCGGTATGTGTATGTGCTGGGGTGAACGCCGATGTGCAGGAAGCAGAGCAGCACGCCGTACAGCCGGACAACCCTATGGAGAGAGAGCAGAGGACAAGGGTAACGGGCACCACACCGAGACAGGGATAATGAGTCTGAGTGTTGCTTACTTGTGGATACAGGTGGCTGGCATTGGCAAGAGATGAGCCCGGGAGACAGCGTACTGCAGAGCCTACGTAGAAGATGGAGATGGGTCGGCGATGACGGGGGAAATCCGCCGCCGGGGAATCCACCTGTGCACAGGGGTGAAGAACTTGGAGAAAAGGTAAGGGATGCTTACGCGTAGTAGAGATCTTGCTGGTGATCTGACGTTGATTCACGAGCTTAGATGTGCCGATGAGAACAGACGGCTCCAGACCGCAGCGCTGGGCCAAGTGGGCTAAATAGCCCGCTGCTGACGAGGCACAGGTGTGCGCGCAGCTGAAGCCGCTGATGAGCGGCGAGTCGTGACATTTGAAGAGTTTCAATCTGGGTTCAGAATCTATCACAGTACTGAAACAGCCTTAGTGAAGGTCACTAATGACCTCCTGATCGCATCTGATAGTGGACTTGTTTCTGTACTTGTCCTTTTAGACCTTAGTGCAGCCTTTGATACTACTGACCATGATATTCTACTTGATAGATTAGAACACTATGTTGGACTTAATGGAACTTCACTGCAGTGGTTTAGATATTATTTGTCTGATAGACTTCAGTTTGTTCATGTCAATAATGAGTTATCTTCAAACTCAAAGCTCAGTGATGGAGTTCCACAGGGATCTGTGCTAGGCCCTTCTCTTTTTAGTTTATATATGCTTCCATTAGGCAACATCATTAGAAAACACTGTATACATTTTCATTGTTATGCAGATGACACAATTATACCTGTCAATGAAGCCAGATGATAGTAATCAATTAGCCAAATTAGAAGCCTGTCTTAAGGAAATCAAAGCTTGGATGACTTGTAATTTTCTGCTATTGAATTCAGACAAGACTGAAGTCATTCTTGTTGGTCCAAAAAACCTTAGAAATACCTTTTCAAATCAAACTCTTAGTTTGGATGCGATTCCTCTTAATAGCTCTGTGAGGAACCTTGGAGTTATTTTTGATCAAGATCTGTTTTTCAATTCACATATTAAATTCGTTTCTAAGACTGCCTTCTATCATTTGCGTAATATTGCCAAGATTATGAGCATCTTGTCTCAGAGTGATGCTGAGAAACTGATCCATGCTTTTGTTAGCTCTAGATTAGATTATTGTAACTCTTTATTATCATGTTGTCCTAAAATTTCTTTAAAAAGTCTTCAGTTGATCCAAAATGCTGCAGCAAGAGTTTTAACAGGTACTAGAAAGAGAGATCATATCTCTCCAGTTTTGGCCTCCCTTCATTGGCTTCCCATAGAGTTTAGAATTAAGTTTAAAATCCTTCTTCTCACTGATTGCTGGGGTCTTTCTGCAACTGTGGGGGTCCCCCCTACAGTTGCTAGTGCTATGAGATGACTGTTGTTGTGAAATGGCGCTATATAAATAAAGTTGAATTGAATTGAACTTACAAAGCTCTTAACAATCAAGCCCCTTATTACCTCCGCCAAAGGGGGAGGTTATGTGATCATCGGCGTTGGTTTGTCTGTTTGTTTGCTTGTCTGTTTGTCTGTTTGTTTGTCTGTTAGCAAGATAACTCAAAAACTTATGGACGGATTTTCGTGAAATTTTCACAGATTGTCAGAAATGGGGTATCCTACAGATGATTACATTTTGGTGGTGATCTGGATCACCGTCCACAAGAAAACCACCATTACGCAAAATGCCATTTTCGTGAATAACTACTAAACCACTAATCCTATCATTGTCAATCCAGTTGTTGGGAATCCAATTGCTAGTCATATGTATTTACGGTCAAGGAATCTGAAAGCGTACACACAAACACTGTATGGGGTGAACTGTGGCACTAAACCGCCATTACGAAAAATGCCATTTTCCTCAGTAACTACTGAACCACTAATCCTATCATTGTCAATACAATTGCTAGTCATATATTTTCATGGTCAAGGAATCTGAAAACGTACACACAAACACTGTATGGGGGGAACTGTGGCCGCCATTATGGAAAAGGCCATTTTCAAGAATAACTACTGAACCACTCATCCTATCATTGTGAATCCAATTGCTTGTCATATGTTTTCATGGTCAAGGAATCTGAAAACGTACACACAAACACTGTATGGGGGGAACTGTGGCGCTAAACCGCCATTACGGAAAATGCCATTTTCGTCAATAACTACTGAACCACTACTCCTATCATTGTCAATCCAATTGCTTGTCATATGTTTTCATGGTCAAGGAATCTGAACACGTACACACAAACACTGTATGGGAGGAACTGTGGCCGCCATTATGGAAAATGCCATTCTCGTAAATAACTACTGAACCACTAATCCTATCATTGTCAATCCAATTACTAGTCATATGTTTTCATGGTCAAGGAATCTGAAAACGTACACACAAACACTGTATGGGAGGAACTGTGGCCGCCATTATGGAAAATGCCATTCTCGTGAATAACTACTGAACCACTAATCCTATCATTGTCAATCTAATTGCTAGTCATATGTTTTCATGGTCAAGGAATCTCAAAACGTACACACAAACACTGTATGGGAGGAACTGTGGCCGCCATTACGGAAAATGCCATTTTCGTGAATAACTACTGAACCACTAATCCTATCATTGTCAATCCAATTGCTAGTCATATCTTTTCCTGGTCAAGGAATCTGAAAACGTACACACAAACACTCTATGGGAGGAACTGTGGCCGCCATGACGGAAAATGCCATTTTCGTGAATAACTACTGAACCACTGCTTGTCATATGTTTTCATGATCAAGGAATCTGAAGATTGTATGGGGGGAATTGTGGCGCTTGGCGGAGGTCTGCGCTCTCCGAGTGCTTTTCTAGTTTGTTTGTCTGTTTGTCTGTCTGTTTGTCTGTTACCAAGATAACTCAAAAAGTTATAGACAGATTTACATGAAATTTTCACAGATTGTCAGAAATGGGGTATCCTACAGATGATTAGATTTTGGTGGTGATCCGGATCACCGTCCACAAGAAAACCGCCATTACGCAAAATGCCATTGTCCTCAATAACTGCTGAACCACTAATCCTATCAATGTCAATCCAATTGCTAGACATATGTTTTCATGGTCAAGGAATATGAAAACAGACACACAAACACTGTATGGGAGGAACTGTGGCACTAAACCGCCATTACGAAAAATGCCATTTTCCTCAGTAACTACTGAACCACTAATCCTATCATTGTCAATACAATTGCTAGTCATATATTTTCATGGTCAAGGAATCTGAAAACGTACACACAAACACTGTATGGGGGGAACTGTGGCCGCCATTATGGAAAAGGCCATTTTCAAGAATAACTACTGAACCACTCATCCTATCATTGTGAATCCAATTGCTTGTCATATGTTTTCATGGTCAAGGAATCTGAAAACGTACACACAAACACTGTATGGGGGGAACTGTGGCGCTAAACCGCCATTACGGAAAATGCCATTTTCGTCAATAACTACTGAACCACTACTCCTATCATTGTCAATCCAATTGCTTGTCATATGTTTTCATGGTCAAGGAATCTGAACACGTACACACAAACACTGTATGGGAGGAACTGTGGCCGCCATTATGGAAAATGCCATTGTCGTAAATAACTACTGAACCACTAATCCTATCATTGTCAATCCAATTACTAGTCATATGTGTTCATGGTCAAGGAATCTGAAAACGTACACACAAACACTGTATGGGAGGAACTGTGGCCGCCATTATGGAAAATGCCATTCTCGTGAATAACTACTGAACCACTAATCCTATCATTGTCAATCTAATTGCTAGTCATATGTTTTCATGGTCAAGGAATCTCAAAACGTACACACAAACACTGTATGGGAGGAACTGTGGCCGCCATTACGGAAAATGCCATTTTCGTGAATAACTACTGAACCACTAATCCTATCATTGTCAATCCAATTGCTAGTCATATCTTTTCCTGGTCAAGGAATCTGAAAACGTACACACAAACACTCTATGGGAGGAACTGTGGCCGCCATGACGGAAAATGCCATTTTCGTGAATAACTACTGAACCACTGCTTGTCATATGTTTTCATGATCAAGGAATCTGAAGATTGTATGGGGGGAATTGTGGCGCTTGGCGGAGGTCTGCGCTCTCCGAGTGCTTTTCTAGTTTGTTTGTCTGTTTGTCTGTCTGTTTGTCTGTTACCAAGATAACTCAAAAAGTTATAGACAGATTTACATGAAATTTTCACAGATTGTCAGAAATGGGGTATCCTACAGATGATTAGATTTTGGTGGTGATCCGGATCACCGTCCACAAGAAAACCGCCATTACGCAAAATCCCATTGTCCTCAATAACTGCTGAACCACTAATCCTATCAATGTCAATCCAATTGCTAGACATATGTTTTCATGGTCAAGGAATATGAAAACAGACACACAAACACTGTATGGGAGGAACTGTGGCCGCCATTATGGAAAATGCCATTTTCCAGAATAACTACTGAACCACTAATCCTATCATTGTCAATCCAATTGCTAGTCATATGTTTACATGGTCAAGGAATCTGAAAACGTACACACAAACACTGTGTGGGAGGAACTGTGGCTGCCATTATGGAAAATGCCATTTTCGTGAATAACTACTGAACCACTAATCCTATCATTGTCAATCCAATTGCTACTCATATGTTTTCATGGTCAAGGAATCTGAAAACGGACACACAAACACTGTATGGGAGGAACTGTTGCCGCCATTATGGAAAATGTCATTTTCCAGAATAACTACTGAACCACTAATCCTATCATTGTCAATCCAATTGCTAGTCATATGTTTTCATGGTCAAGGAATCTGAAAACATACACACAAACACTGTATGGGAGGAACTCTGGCCGCCATTACGGAAAATGCCATTTTCGTCAATAACTACTGAACCACTGCTTGTCATATGTTTTCATGATCAAGGAATCTGAAGACTGTATGGGGGGAACTGCGGCACTTGGCGGAGGTCTGCACTCTCCGAGTGCTTTTCTAGTTTGGAAATGTACCAGTTTGAAATGACAGGTTACAGATGTGGGTGAGTGGTTTAACAATTCCTTCAATTACTTTTTTCACTATTGTCATGTCAATTTCATTCCAGTCCATTGATTTTTTGTTCTTAAATTTACTCACAGTCTCGATAATTTCCTTTTCAGTAACTGCACCCAAAAAGACTGTGTTTGGATTTCTATCTTCTGTTTCATTTACAGAACCACTGTTGTTTGTTACCTCCGCCAAAGGGGGAGGTTATGTGATCATCGGCGTTGGTTTGTCTGTTTGTTTGTTTGTTTGTTTGTTTGTCTGTTTGTTTGTCTGTTACCAAGATAACTCAAGAAGTTATGGACGGATTTTCATGAAATTTTCAGAGTGTCAGAAATGGGGTATCCTACAGATGATTAGATTTTGGTGGTGATCCAGATCACCATCCACAAGAAAACCGCCATTACGCAAAATGCCATTTTCGTGAATAACTACTGAACCACTAATCCTATCATTGTCAATCCAATTGCTAATCATATGCTTTAATGGTCAAGGAATCTGAAAACGTACACACAAACACTGTATGGGGGAACTGTGGCCGCCATTACCGAAAAGGCCATTTTCAACAATAACTACTGAACCACTAATCCTATCATTGTCAATCCAATTGCTAGTCATATGTTTTCATGGTCAAGGAATCTGAAAACGTACACACAAACACTGTATGGGGGGAACTGTAGCGCTAAACCGCCATTACGCAAAATGCCATTTTCGTGAATAACTACTGAACCACTAATCTTATCATTGTCAATCCAATTTCTTGTCGTATGTTTTCATGGTCAAGGAATCTCAAAACGTACACACAAACACTGTATGGGGGGGAACTGTGGCCGACATTACGGAAAATGCCATTTTCCTGAATAACTACTGAACCACTAATCCTATCATTGTCAATCCAATTGCTACTCATATCTTTTCATGGTCAACGAATCTGAAAACGTACACACAAACATTGTATGGGAGGAACTGTGGCCGCCATTATGGAAAATGCCATTTTCCACAATAACTATTGAACCACTAATCCTATCATTGTCAATCCAATTGCTAGTCATATGTTTTCATGGTCAAGGAATCTGAAAACATACACACAAACACTGTATGGAAGGAACTGTGGCCGCCATTAAGGAAAATGCCGTTTTCGTGAATAACTACTGAACCACTGCTTGTCATATGTTTTCATGATCAAGGAATCTCAAGACTGTATGGGCGGAACTGCGGCGCTTGGCGGAGGTCTGCGCTCTCCGAGTGCTTTTCTAGTTATTTAAATAATCTGATGCTACCCTATCATCCTCAGGGTGCCTCTCCAAAGAGGCACCCTGACCAGGCAGCTCAAGGCAGGTGAAGAGAGACTGACTGCTGCAGCAGATGAAACTAGAAAAGCACTCGGAGAGCGCAGACCTCCGCCAAGCGCCACAGTTACCACATACACTGTTTGTGTGTACGTTTTCAGATTCCTTGACCATGAAAACATATGACTAGCAATTGGATTCACAATGATAGGAATAGTGGTTCAGTAGTTATTGACGAAAATGGCATTTTCTGTAATGACGGTTTTCTTGTGGACGGTGATCCGGATCACCACCAAAATCTAATCATTTGTAGGATACCCCATTTCTGACAACCTGTGAAAATTTCATGAAAATCCGTCCATAACTTTTTGAGTTATCTTGCTAACAATCAAACAGACAAACAAACAAACCAACGCCAATGATCACATAACCTCCCCCTTTCGCGGAGGTAAAAAGGACCCGCAGGAAGAACCGCCACAGACCCAGCAGCACGGAGACCACCCACAAGTGCGACCTGTGTGACCGGGACTGCCATTCGTGCATCGACCTTTTCAGCCACGGGTGGTGCTGTTCCAGCAGAGTAGACGTTTAGGATTCTCTTTCATGGTCATCATAGACCGACGGAGGCCAACGACCCTATCATCCTAACAGAGCATTACACTCCTAAAATGCTGGATTACTTGTAATACCTAGAATCTCCAAAAGTACAATGGGAGGCAGAGCCTTCAGTTATCAAGCTCCTTTCCTGTGGAACCAGTTACCAATCTGGATTTGGCAGTCAGACTCAATCTCTGTTTTTAAGAATAGGGTAAAAACCTTCCTTTTCGATATAGCCTATGATTAGGGAGGTATCATTGTCTCTAAACTCTCCTTTAGTTCTGCTGCTAATAGATTTAGACTGCCAGGGAACCTCCAATAATGTACTTGGCTTCACTCCTTTAATATTTGCTCTCTATATATCTGTTCTTTTCATCTTCTCTTTCCTCTCACCCCCCAGCCAGTCGCAGCAGATGACTGCCCCTCCCTGAGCCTGGTTCTGCTGGAGGTTTCTTCCTGTTAAATGGGCGTTTTTTCCTCTCCACCATTGGCAAGCACTTGCTCACAGGGAATCGCCTGATTGCTGGGGTCTTTCTGCAATTGTGGGGGTTTCCCCTACACTTGAAAGTGCTATGAGATGACTAATGTTGTGAAATGGCGCTATATAAATAAAGTTAAATTGAATTGATTTGAACTCTGCCATGCAGGCCATTTTTTCCCAGTCTCTTTCTTATGGTGGAGTCATGAAGACTGACCTTGAAGCTGGACTCATTCTGCACCTCTGCTGTCCGTGTACGTGCAACCGGAAACCTTGTGTGACGAAATTTACGTCATCGTCTCCACTCCCCCAGTGTCCACAGTGCTCAACCGCGGACGACCATGTGCAGCCCAAATTTTGTGACCATGCCACCTGCCCACAACCTGAAAGCTTTGAAAAGCGCATGTGCAAGACTGAATGTCCCATTCATGAGGGGGCGATATCGGCACAACATACCAAAAAAGGTGGCACCGAGGAAGTGGAAGATGAGAATAAACATATATAAATCATACGTATATACTTCAGCATCAGCAGCACCATCTTTGTGAAAAAGGAGTTAAAACTGGGAAGTCAAGTAGCAGAAAGCAAGCAGATTTTCGTTGGTGAAAATCCTGGTACGTCAGCACATTGGCGCTACCTATCAGGTGGGAGTGAAACTACAAATGATGGTTGTGCGCATGCGTCAACCGCTTGGCCTGGGTAGATGAAAAAAGTGAGCATGAGCAGCACCACATCCGTGCCAGGTTTGTCCAAAGCGCACGCAGACTAGAGTGGAAATGCAGCATGAATAAGACTTGACTGAGGCAAGTGAGGCCTGCGGTTCTTTTGGTTGTTGTTGTGGGGTCTTTTGTGACCTCTTGGACGAGTCGTCGCTGCACTTTCGGGGTAATTTTGGTAGGCCGGCCACTCCTGGGAAGGTTCATCACTGTTCCATGTTTTCGCCATTTGTGGACAATGGCGCTCACTGTTCTTCGCTGGAGTCCCAAAGCTTTTGAAATGGCTTTATTATGGCGGCACATGGGGAGAGCATAATTGTGTAACATCTTAGACAAGAACAAAGAGCAGAGGTTCCCTGGTGAGATAACAGGGAGGTGTGAAGGATGAATGAAGTGAATGCAATGTGACCTTTTGTGTGTTAGAAGCTTCTAGAGGAATGCCATGTTATTTAAGAGAAGAGTCTCTGCTGAGATGTCATTCTGTCTATGCTTCTTGTGTGAGATGTGTAATAAATCGTCTGAGCCAAATCTGCCTCTTTATTTACACGCTCCACACTGGTGACCCAAGACGAATCATGGAACACGATGAAAGATCCCCGGAGCCAACCTCAATGGGAACCCCCAGCATCGCATGTGCTGTTGCGATCAAGCTACCGGATTTTTGGCAGCACAACCCGCACTCCTGGTTCCACCTAGTCGAGGTGCAGTTTGCCCTCCGGGGGATATCGGCGGATGACACAAAGTTCCACTATGTGGTCGCAACGCTCGATGCCCGCACGGCTCAGCACGTAGAGAGCCTGCTCGATCAGCCACCAACAGACGGCAAGTACGGTGCGCTGAAGGCTGCGCTCATCCAGCACTACACACTCTCGAATGGTGAGAGAGCAGAGAGACTCCTGACGCGGACCGGGTTGGGAGACGGGTTGGCCATAGACCTGATGGAGAAGATGCTGAGGTTAAAGGGCACAGACGACGACCATTTTATTTTTACCCACCTCTTCCTCCGGAACCTTCCGTCAGCGGCGAGAGCAACCCTGGCCAATTCGCCATTGCTGGCCAAGCGGGACTATCGTGCGCTAGCCCAGGAAGCAAACCAGATCATCATCGCCACCAGGGAGTTCACGACCATTGTAGCAGCGACGGAGCTCGACGCGACGACGGGAGGAGGCGAGGAGCCATCGACGGCAGCAGCAGAGCCACTGACGGCAGCAGCAGCGGGGGCCAAGGAACGCGGGGGTGACACACTTTGTTTCTACCACAGCCGCTTTGCAGAGAGGGCATGCAAATGTATACCACCGTGCCAATTCAAGCGACTCAGGAAACGCCAAGACCGGGGGTCGGTAGCAGCCGCGACCCTCGGGGAGGAGAACAAGCTGCTCTACTTGACAGACGCACGCTCGGGGAGGCATTTCCTCGTGGACACCGGCGCCCAGAAGAGTTTCATCCGGCCAACCTATGCTGACCGGCTGGCAGGATCTAGCTGCCCCGAGATGGCGGCAGCAAACGGCTCGGAGATTAAGACCTTTGGTGAGAGGACTCTACTCTTGTCTCAAAACGGCCGTACATTTGAGTGGACTTTTGTCGTAGCAGCATTGAATTTCCATATACTGGGGGCTGATTTTCTGTGTGCACATGGTTTGTTGGTAGATGTCGCTAACAGACGCCTAGTTAATGCACTGTCCTTTGACTCTCTCCCCTGTACAGCTCGAGTGACCCGGCCAACAGCACAAGCCAACGTCACAGCTACATGCGGTAAGTTCCACACACTGCTCACTCAGTTCCCAGCACTCACTGTCCTGACGTTTTCGGCAGCCATCTCTAAACATGGGGTGAAGCATTTTATCACCACCACCGGGCCGCCCGTTTCTGCAAGACCTTGGCGCTTGGACGCAGCTAAACTGGCCATAGCGCGCGAGGAGTTCGCCAACCTGGAGAGGTTGGGCATCATCAGGCGTTCAAACAGCCCATGGGCTTCCCCGCTACACATGGTCCCTAAAGCTGAGGGTTTGTGGCGACCTTGCGGAGATTTCCGCAGGTTGAACAATGCCACAGCGCACGACCGCTACCCAATTCCTCACATTCAGGATTTTTTCGTTCACCTTGCAGGACCGCGCGTTTTTTCTAAAATAGACCTGGTCCGTGGTTACCACCAAGTCCCAGTGTGTGCTGAGGACATACCCAAAACAGCGGTAATAACTCTGTTCGGTTTATTCGAGTTTTTGCGCATGCCATTTGGGCTTAAAGGGGCTGCACAGACGTTCCAATGCATGATGGATGCAGTGCTGCGCGATCTTCCTTTCGTGTTTGTCTACCTGGACAATATCTTAGTAGCCAGCGCGTCCGAAGATGAACACAAAACCCACCTCACGACGGTTTTCCGGAGGTTGGAAGAGCACGGGTTAAAAATCAACCCAGCGAAATGTCAGTTCGGGGTGACGGGGATCGATTTTTTGGGGCACCACGTCTCTCCAGAAGGAGCGGTCCCCCTGCCTGACAAAGTGCACGCAGTGGCAGATTTTCCCCGGCCGCAAGCGGTCAGGGCGCTACAAGAATTTTTGGGAATGGTGAACTTTTATAACCGTTTCCTTCCCCGCGCAGTGCAGCTCATGTAACCACTGTATGCTGCGCTCAAAAAACAGAAACCCGTGGATAGGGTCGAATGGACCCCAGAGCGAGAGTAGGCGTTCTCGGAAGTCAAAGCAGCCCTGGCAAACGCCGCATTGCTGGCACATCCAGACCCAATGGCCCGCATAGCGCTCACCACTGACGCTTCAGATGTGGCCATAGGGGCTGTCGTGGAGCAGCGCGTTGCCGGGGCTTGGCAGCCGCTCGCCTTTTTCAGCAGGACTTTGCGCGGCAGTAAACGTAAATACAGCGCGTTCAACAGAGAGTTGCTGGCTCTCCACCTGGCCATTCGCCACTTCCAGTTCTGGCTGGAAGGGCGCAGTTTCACCACGTTCGTTGACCACAAGCCGCTAACGTTCGCGATGGCCAAGGTTTCAGAGCCGTGGTCGGGTCGGCAGCAGAGACAGCTGGCTGCGATCTCAGAGTTTGCTACCGATATTCAGCATGTGTCGGGCAAACTGAATGTAGTGGCAGACTGCCTCTCGCGCGCCGTGGTGGCCCCGGTCTGCGTGGGGATAGATTACGCAGCCATGGCCGCGGAGCAGGTTAGTGATGTGGACGTGCGCGCGCTCCAGTCTGGACCAACAGGGTTAAGGCTGGAGAGCAGGGTGCTGCAGGATGGCATGCCCCCCCTAATCTGCGATGTCTCCACGGGTCGCCCACGTCCCG
Organism: Pholidichthys leucotaenia; assembly: GCA_020510985.1. Lineage (NCBI taxonomy): Eukaryota > Metazoa > Chordata > Actinopteri > Cichliformes > Pholidichthyidae > Pholidichthys > Pholidichthys leucotaenia. The sequence continues at coordinate 43,328,818 of CM035836.1, forward strand.
TGGTCCCGGCTGCATGGCACCGCCACGTGTTTGAGTCGGTTCACTCTTTGGCACACCCAGGAGTGCGCGCGTCGGTCAAAATGGTAGAAGAGAAATTTGTGTGGCCGAGCCTTCACAAACAAGTGAAAGAGTGGGCGGCAGCCTGCGTGGCGTGCTAACTAGCCAAAGTACACAGACACACGAAGGCTCCTTTGGAGCCGTTTCGCATTCCAGCTAAGAGGTTCGACCATGTCCATGTGGACTTCGTGGGCCCCCTCCCACCATCACAGGGGTACACGCACCTCCTGACAATGGTGGACCACACCATGCACTGGCCAGAAGCGGTTCCGCTGGCGGCAACCACGGCTGAGGAGGTGGCGCGCACGTTTTTAACAGCATGGGTGGCGCGTTTTGGAGTCCCGTCGGACATTACGTCCGACAGAGGCCCTCAATTTGTTTCCGAACTCTGGTCAACAATGGCCCACAGCCTGGGTGTCACAATTCACTGCACAACCGCGTACAATCCACAGGCTAATGGGTTATGCGAACGTTTTCATAGATCATTGAAAGTGGCTCTCAGGGCTTCACTGACGGATGCAAATTGGGTAGACAAGCTACCGTGGGTTTTATTGGGGTTACGTTCCGCACCTAAAGAGGATCTGGAAGCTTCCCCAGCAGAACTCGTTTTTGCGCAACCACTCCGGCTGCCTGGGGAGTTTCTGCCAGATAATCCCGTGCCGGGCAGCTCCCCGTCTCAGCTGTTGCAGCGTAGCATAGACACAAGCACGCTGCCAGGCCCTGCCCACCACAGTTTTCCGTGCGTTTTTGTGCCTAAAACTTTGAAAAACGCGGAGTTCGTGTTTGTCAGACACGACGCCCACCGCCCTCCATTGCGCCCACCCTAGGATGGACCGTTCAGAGTGCTGGAAACAGGGGATAAGCATTTTTTGCTAGATTTGGGGGGTAGGAGGGAGAAGATTGGCATAGACAGACTCAAACCAGCTTTCGTGGTGGCGGACGAGCAAGTGCTGTTGGCGAGGGCCCCTCGGCGTGGAAGACCCCCACGGGGAGCTCTCCAGAGAAAAGATTCCCCAGAGCACCCACACGGACATACAAAAAGTTTCCCCCCCTAGACATCAACCCCCCAGTATGACAGCGCCGCGGAGGCGGTGAATCCTGGTTACAACAGATACGGGAGAAGACTGAAGCCCAAGCAGCATGTGGATTGATGTTTAATGGTTCTATCACAGCATACGGGCTGTTATTCTATTGTTCTATCCAAGATGCTCGGGGGCGGGGGGCGGGGTATGGCGGCACATGGGGAGAGCATAATTGTGTAACATCTTAGACAAGAACAAAGAGCAGAGGTTCCTTGGTGAGATAACAGGGAGGTGTGAAGGATGAATGAAGTGAATGCAATGTGACCTTTTGTGTGTTAGAAGCTTCTAGACTCTATAAGCTTCTAACACACAAAGTTCTAGAGGAATGCCATGAACACACAAAGTTCTAGAGGAATGCCATGTTATTTAAGAGAAGAGTCTCTGCTGAGATGTCATTCTGAATCAGAATCAGAATCAGAATCAGATTTATTGCCATTGTTCATGTAGTACACAAACTAGGAATTTGTCTCGGTGCAATGCTGCAACATTAAACATGATAAAATAAAAGAAATAAACTATACATGCAATAAAGTGTAGAATAAGAGTGAGTAATACTAGTCAGCAGTTTAAATATATTAGCGAGCAGCAGATAATGTGGAGAACCATATAGTGCAGTCGGTAATGCAGGAAGAAAACAGTGATGATTGACATGAGTCTGGTTGAGCTGCTGTACATAGTGCACGAGAGTCAATAAGTCACTTAGTGTTCAGCAGTCTGATGGCAGAGGGGAAGAAGCTGTTCATGTGACGGGAGGTTTTAGTCTGGATGGACCGAAATCTTCTACCTGAGGGGAGGGGGGCAAACAGTACGTGACCAGGGTGTGAGGGATCGGCTATGATCTGGCCAGCACGCCTCCGGGTCCTGGAGATGTACAGATCCTGGAGAGATGGGAGCTTGCAGCCGATCACCTTCTCAGCAGTGCGCACGACGCGCTGCAGCCTTAGTCTGTCCCTAGCAGTGGCTCCTGCGTACCACACGGTTATGGAGGTGGTGAGGATGGACTCGATGATGGCTGTGTAGAACTGCACTAACATCTTGGTGGGTAGCTTGAGCTTCCTCAGCTGCCACAGGAAGAACATCCTCTGCTGGGCCTTTTTGATGAGGGAGCTGATGGTCGGCTCCCACTTGAGGTCCCTGGTGATGGTGGTGCCTAGGAAGCGGAAGGAATCAGCAGTGGTGATGGGAGAGCCTGTGAGGGTGAGGGGGGCAGAGGGGTTGTGACTTTCCTGAAGTCCACAATCATCTCCACTGTCTTCAGAGCGTTCAGCTGCAGGTTGTTGTTGTTGCACCAGGACGCCAGCTGGGCCACCTCTCTCCTGTAGGCGGACTCGTCGCCGTTGGAGATGAGCCCGATGAGGGTGGTGTCGTCCGCAAACTTGATCAACTTGACAGACTGGTGGCTGGAGGTGCAGGAGTTGGTATAAAGGGAGAAGAGTAGGGGGGAAAGTACACAGCCCTGGGGTGATCCGGTGCTGATGCTAGCAGAGTCTGAGACAGTCTTTCCCAGCCGCACATGCTGCCTCCGGTCCGTCAGGAAGTCGGTGATCCACCTGCAGAGGGAGTCAGGCACGTTGAGCAGGGACAGCTTGTCCCGGAGCAGAGCGGGGCGGATGGTGTTGAATGCGGAGCTGAAGTCCACAAACAGGATCCTGGCGTAGGTTCCCGGGGAGTCCAGGTGCTGCAGGATGGAGTGGAGGGCCAGGTTGACTGCGTCGTCTACAGACCTGTTGGCTCGGTAGGCAAACTGCAGCGGGTCCAGGAGGGGGGTGGTGATGGACTTGAGGTGGGGCAGGACCAGGCGCTCAAAGGACTTCATGACTACAGAGGTGAGCGCTACAGGTCTGTAGTCGTTAAGTCCAGTGATCCATGGCTTCTTGGGGACAGGGATGATGGCGGAGGATTTGAGGCAGGACGGCACGTGGCATAGCTTAAGGGAGGTGTTAAAAATGTCTGTGAAGACAGGAGCCAGCAATTTCGCACAGTGTCTCAGGGTGGAGGGAGACACGCCGTCCGGACCGGGGGCCTTGCGCGGGTTCAGTCTGGAGAACTGTTTGAGCACGTCCTGCTCACTGATGACAAGGACTGATGACAATAAATCGTCTGAGCCAAATCCGCCTCTTTATTTACACGCTCCACATTATAATCTTTTCCAGACTGATAGATCTCAATTACTTTGTTTCTCATTTGTTCCTGAATGTTAACTTTTGTTATCTTTGTCTGATATTTAAATTTGTTTGAAATTTCTTCGATTTGTTACCCAGCCCTAGAGAGAATATATAGAAAATGGACATATAGATGTTAAGAACTGCAGCTAATCTGAAGGCTAGCAGACTCCTCCCCCAGTTTGTACTCGGCAGTTCAACCTCAAAGTCAGACAGAAATGCTGGTTGTGGTCCCTCAGACTAGCTAACGTTAGCAGCCCAATACAATGTAACAAAATGAACCAGAAAGGTGCGATATACTATATAATCTACTGTGAATTAATGAACAAGTTGCTCTAGCACCGTAAGTAAAGTTTAGAAAAAAGTTAGAAAAGATTGGTATTACGAAGTTAGCTATGCTAACATTCCGTACCCGTGCCAATAGCATCAGATATACTATTGACTGTGGATTAATAAATGAGCTGGGACCACAGATGTATAGTGGGGTGACTAGAATTTCCATAGAAGAATTCTAAAAACCACGGTCAGGCTGCTGGCTTACGCACTAGCTAAGCCAGCTGCATTGTCGCTATGCTAACTCTGAGGCTCAGTGTGAAACTTCCTGTGCTCTTCCTCATAGAGGATGGACCAGACAATCGATGAACACTGATTAAGAAAATTAAGAGACTATGATAATCCATATCCACACACACGGCAAGAATAGTTCTTCTGTGACACCATGTCAATGTACTTTAAAAAAAACAAAAACTAAAAACAAACAAAACTTATGACTGACTTGAGTAGACATCAATTATCCCCAGTTGGAGGAAGTCATTTGGCACAGAGTGAGGAAATTCAAAATCTGAAAATATGCCATTATGCTGAACATAAACTACAAGAGATGGAGAATGATATTGATCCTGATAACCACTTTTTCAATAATATTCATAATCACTGTGAATATTACACTGAAAAGCAATTCAAAAGTCAAGTGCAACTAGATGGTAAACTATCAATAATACACTTCAACAGCAGAAGTCTTAACAAAAACTTTCCACAGATTCAGGACTATTTAAAACAGCTGGACAGAAAATTTACAGCTATTGCAGTCTCTGAAACTTGGCTTAATGAAGAGCAGGCTCCTCTGATGGCAATAGAGGGATATCAGATGTTTCATATTAACAGATCTCAAAAAAGGGTGGTGGTGTTGCAGTGTATATTGATGACCTGTATAGGTGTAAGCTTGTAAATGGAATGTCCTTTGCACTACCAGGGATTTTGGAATGTGTTACTGTTGAGATTGACCAAGATAAAACAAAAAATCTAATTATAAGTTGTATATATAGAACGCCAGGAAGTTGCATTGAGACATTCAGAGATAAATTAGTCGAGCTGTACAATAATATTACTAGTAAGAAAATGGTAGTAATTTGTGGAGATTTCAATATTGATCTACTAAATCCATATCAGCAAAATGTAATTACAGAGTTCATGAATTCTATGTACAGCATGAGTCTATATCCCACAATAACACATCCCAGTAGAATCACAGTTCACACTGCTACACTTATTGACAACCTGTTTGTTACTATTATTGATAAGAAAATAGAAAGTGGATTATTGATAAATGATATAAGTGACCATTTGCCAACCTTTGCACTTATCCATGGCCACACGGGGGCCAATACAGAAAAAAATTTAAAATCGTTCAGATACAAATCACAAAATGCAATCAGTTCTTTTAAAGAGGACTTGCTGAAGCAAGACTGGACAAAAGTCTATGTATCAGATGTAAATGAAGCCTATGACACATTTATAAACATTGTAACCACTCTTTATGAAAAAAATTGTCCCTTAGTAAAGAAAAAGCCTAAACATAAATTTGCCGATAAGCCATGGTTAACCAAAGGATTACAAAAGGCGTGTAAAAAGAAAAAATTATGATATAAAGCTTTCCTAAAGAAAAGGACAAAAGAAGCAGAGCAGCAGTATAAAACATACAAAAATAAGTTGACATATATAATAAGATGTAGTAAAAGAGACTATTACAGTAAAAAACTGGAGAAAAACAGAGACAATATTAAAAATACATGGACAATACTTAACAGTATTCTTGGAAATAAAAGCAGAAATATAAGCTACCCAACCAATATTCCAAAAAATAATAAAACGACTCAAAGTGTGAATGTAGCTTCACCTGCAGATGAATTTAATAACTTTTTTGTTAACATTGGTCCTAATTTGGCTCGAGAAATACCCACTACGGTGCCTACAGGTGATACAATATGCAATAACACTGCTATAAAAGACTCCATTTTCATAAAGAACACAGGCGAGAGAGAGGTCATTGAAATTGTTAAATCGTTTAAAAGTAAAACATCTACGGACTGTGATGGTATTGACATGCTCTTAGTCAAAACTATTATTGAATGCTTAGTGTCACAGTTTAGCCACTGACGTATATCTGTAACCTGTCTCTCCAAACAGGTATATTTCCCAATGCAATGAAAATAGCTAAAGTAATTCCGATATACAAGACGGGTGACAGAGGGGAATTCTCAAACTATAGACCAATTTCAGTATTGCCGCAATTTTCCAAGATACTTGAAAAAATATTCTATGAGAGAACTGACAACTTCATACTGAAGAATAATTTATTGTGTGAACAGCAATACGGGTTCAGACACAAGAGGACAACTGCATTTGCTCTAATGGAATTTATAGAAAAAATATCAACAGCCATTGAACATAAAGAGTATTCAGTTGGAGTATTCCTGGATCTTAAAAAAGCATTTGATACAGTGGATCATAATTCATTATTAAAGAAACTACAAAATTGTGGTATTAGAGGGGTAGCACTGTCCTGGTTAAGTAGTTACTTAAAGAATAGATATCAGTATGTATGTGTTAGCAACAAAAACTCACAGTTACTGAAGGTTACCTGTGGAGTCCCACAGGGTTCAGTTTTGGGGCCATTATTATTCAATATGTATATAAATGATATATGTAAAGTTTCAGAAAAAATGGACTTAATATTGTTTGCCGATGACACTAATCTATTATGCAGTGGAAGCAATTTGGAACAACTTCTGGATACACTCGGAAAGGAATTAGGAAAGCTTAAACTGTGGTTTGATTCAAACAAATTAACGCTCAATTTAAGTAAGATAAAATTTATAGTCTTTAACAACCATCACAACAACTCAGTACCTAAACTCAGTGTAAATGGTGTAGAGATTGAAAGGGTATCTGAAACTAAATTTCTTGGAGTAATAATTGATAATAAACTGTGATGGAAGTCACATATTAATTATTATTAAAGGTAAAGTATCCAAATCCAAATTGGCTGCACGGTGGCGCAGTGGTTTAGCACTGTGGCAGCACAGTTTTACCCTCGGCCGGGGGATCGCGGGGATCATGAGATCGTGGGTTCGATCCCAGCCCCCGACCAACAGTGAGCTGTGTGGAGTTTGCATGTTCTCCCCGTGTTGCGCGGGTTTACTCCGGGATTTCTCCGGTTTCCTCCCGCACACCAAAAACATGTAGGTTTAGGGCGCTCGCGCACGCAGCGACCAGCAGCCAGTGACTTGTCACCAGACTGCAAACCAAGTCTACCTACGGGTACAAATAAGTAACAAAAAAAAAAAAAAAAAAAAAAATCAATTGCAATATTACACAGAGTGAAATATTTGCTGAATCAACCCACACTATATACCTTGTATCATTCATTAATACTCCCATACATGACATATTGTACTGAAGTATGGGGAAATACATATAAAACAAACATACATCCACTCTTTATGCTTCAAAAGAAAGCTATTAGAATAATAAACAAAGCAGCTTACAGGGAACCAACAAACCCACTTTTTCTGAAACTAAAAGCTCTCAAGTTGAAAGATCTGGTTGACTTTAAAACTGCAATAATAATGTTTAAAGTGAAGAATTTATCACTGCCAGCAAATATCCAAAAGTTGTTCCAAATAAGGGAGAAACAATATCATTTCAGAGGAACATGTATATTTCAAAAGCCTACAGTGAGAATTACCACCAAGCGACACTGTGTTTCAGTGCAAGGAGTCAGATTATGGAACGATTTTGGACCTGAATTAAAATCATGTACAACGCTTGGACAATTTAAACAAAAACTAAAGGAAGAAATACTCCAAACATATATACAAGATGACATGTAAAATCACATAAGGATTGTCATATCCAGTCTGTGTTGTGTTGTAGCTTAGTTTTTTTTTTTTGTTTTATTTTGTCACATTTGGTCTTAGCTTTGTTCTGAATTGTAATCGCTCTTGTTTTGTTTTTCTTTTGAATTCTTGGATGGAATATGGGTGGGCAATATAAGCTGCGGCTTCAGCCATCACCCATTTCGGATAACTTTTGTTGAACTGTATAATCAGAGGAATTATTGTCTAATTTGACCTTGTTGGATTTTATTTCCCCCTTTTGCTATATTATTCAGTTCCTTCTAACCTGTACTATCCAAAAATAAAGATTCATTCATTCATTCATTCATTCAGTATCTTGCCTGTCTCTATTCGACACTGCCCTCTTGTGGAATTTCAATGCACATGCTAGTGTTAATGCTGCACACAGGTGTACTAATATATGCTAAAAGAGGTGTGTATATAATGTTCATCTTCATGCAATTATGTGAATATGTATTAATAATGACAACCTGCTGTAACAGGTTCAGTAAAGTCTTGTCTGGGTTAAATAATCCAGCTGTTACTTTATTATCTTCTTTATAGCCAACAGCATTCTAACATTAAACATCTTCATTGTTTCTCAATATGCAGACGACACTCTGCTCTACATGTATGTTTACTACAGTCTCCACTGTGGTTCAACCAATCTGTGGAAACTCTGTGGAAGATTTTAAGACTATGGAAGCTTTTAAGATGAGGAAAAAACAGAAACTCTCATTGTGGGTCATGAGAGCTCATTATGAACAATAATATCAAAACATACAGTAGCTTTAATTTTAAAAAAGACATTAAGAGTTTTAGGGATGTTTATTGGGTTAATTATTAAACACAAACAGTTTAAAGTTGGTTCAGTTCAGTTTTTAGTAGCAAAATGATGCTCCTGTGTGAGGGGGCGCTGAAAAGTTCATCGTGGTCAAATCTGACCAAATGTGGTTTATTTTCCAACATCGTCTCCCCTTCAGTCCACACACTTCTTCCATCGGTGTTGCAGCACTTGGATCACTGCAGCTGAAAAATCAACACATTTGGTCAAATTTGACCACTATGAACTTTTCAGCCTCCCTCATATAAATGTGCGTAAATCATTCACACTGGTGGCTTTATGTTTGCTTCTATACAGAAGACAGATGTACATATGGAAGCCACAAGCAAACCAGAATGAGTCACAGTTTTTCTGACATCTTCATGAAACCCACAGAAGCAGAAAAACAGAGAAGAAGTGAGACCAGAGTTTATTGACGCTACAGAGAAACCATGTCACTGCATCAGTAGCGAGAACATAAAGCAAAACTAATATATACTAAAAAGTATGATGTAAATGATAACAAAAGCAAAGTTATCTATAAGCTGCAAGCTTGCTCTGTTAGGCTAATTGTTAAAGTTTTTTGTAATAGTGGTGTAATAAGACAAAGTCAATGAACAGTTAAGGAACTCATGACATGTGCTGTAGTCTGTTGGAGCAGGTGGAGCTGCTCAGAGAGGATCCAGCTGGGTTTGATGGTTGTAGGGTGGGCCACTTCACTGAGCAGTAGAGGACTTTTGGTTTCCTAGAAAACATGAACACAAACATGAAAAAAGGAAAAAACTTCCATGTTACCACAGTAACAAGATGAAAACGGTGCCAGTACTTCTCTTCCTGATTGGTCTGTAGGCTGATTGTCCAGAACTGATGTCCTCTGACCTCACTGATGAGTAGACGACAACTGAATAAGTGTCTGAAACATCAAATACAGAAATAAGAACGTGACTTCACAACTGCTGCATTTGCAGTAAAAAAAGATCAATAAGAAGTCAGCAGGTTTCTGCAGCTCTGTGGTAGGAAAATCACTGAGAAACGTCACACTTCAGTCATATTTGGTTGTCAGTAACAACGGAAAGAAGAGCAGCAAAACAGTTAACCACAGGACACAAAGAGAGCCACACTGTTCACACTGTAGACACGCTATAGTGAGAACCGTGACCACCTTCACTCTCCAGTTCAGAGCTGACAGGAGGAAGTAGCTGCTGTGGTTTCACTCTGAGCATAAAAATGTCAGAATTTATAGAGGACAGAAAACTGTTCATGGACAGCACACGGGGCCAGCAGATGTACTAGGCCAGAGCCACCCAGAGGGCCTGGATGCAGGGGCGTGGGACTGGGGGGACAGGGTGCTCTTTACCCAGGGCCCACTGCAGGGAGGGGCCCTCAGAAAGGCCTGGAATGGAAACATTTTCTGTGTTGCATTCTTTTAATTTCTAATGAATTAACGTCACAGTAAAATTCACCCTGGCTGAATGAAGTGTTTGAGAGACTGAATTTACATTAACAGTAATGCTGGATGTTGTCTGAGGCCCCGATCACCCCTTTAAAAAGGTGCAGAATAGTTTAGTGCAAACACCTGCACCAGGTTGAGTGAACTGCAGCAGCAGTCGCAGCAGCCTGCAGCACGTCTGCTTCCTCAGCCAGGCTGGTGCAGCGTTACCCTCAACCTCGCCTTTTATAGTTAGTGATTCATTGCTGTGTGAAAGTCCACAGGAGGTGAATTATTATTTTTAACAAGGAGATTGTGGGTGATTTTCATAGTTAGCATTTGGTAGAACTGCAAAGGAATAAATGTAGTTTCACTACAAATTTGCAAGAATAAAGGTGCAAAAATATGATAAAATATGGTAATTTACAAGCTAAAAAGTCACATATTTACAATAAGCAAGTCCCAAATTTATGAAAAAAAAAAACATTTGATTTTCATAAGAAAAACTAGAGGTTCCAAACGGCAAAACCCCCTCCCCCCACATACACACACATAAGAAAAAAAATCAGAAATATGCAAGAAAAAATGTTTTTCTGAAACATTTTAATATAGCCTCTCTCTCTCTATATATATATATATCTATATGTACGGTGGCTGCTTCATGCATCCAGGTGGATGTTGTGAATTTCTCCTCTGGGGATCAATAAAGTCCACAAAATAAAAAAAAATCAACCCTCCTTCCAGTCTTTATGGGGTGGAGGGGGGCAGGTTAACAGAGGGGGGATTTTGGCTCATTTTGCTGACAAGGGGAAGAGACTTTTTATTTTTTACAAATATTTATTTATTTGAATGGAGGTTTAATATTGTATTTATTGAAAAACAAGCTTTTTCATATTTTTTGGAAAGATTTTTTGAATATTGAACGTGTTCATTTTTTAATGGAAGCTGCCCATTTTTTCTCATTGACTTTTCCATCATTAATGATGACGACCACGGTCTCTGTGTTAGTTGGTAATTTAGTAGAAATCTATGCAGTATTAAATATGTCCCTGGGTGTATAGGTAATAAAATAAAACAAAAATACCAAACAACTACAGTAAAATTTGCACTATTGGACGTCAATTTCCTGTTTTCATTTTTTAGGTGTGCCTTTTTGGGGGGGGGGTTGACCACCTGCCCCCCAGTATGTCTGTGCACATCACAGTATATTGATCTCCATTGGAAACTGGGTTGATTAAAGAGGCTCTTCTAGATAAAAATTAGAAGTTTACAAAATAATAATGTCATGAACTGAGCCTGTGTTCTCCTGTGGGCTCAGTTCTGATCATTCTTGGTCTTATGTTGTGCTTTGATTTCTCGCCTGTGTCTTTATTTCTATGTTTGTGGCCGCTGCTCTGGCCGGCGATCGTTAGGCAGCTGTTTGACCCACTTTCTGGTGGGCGCCGTCTAACATTCGCCGGTCCGACCACGCCCCCCTCTCTCTGACAGTCAGATGTTTGTCCCAGTAATTATCTTTCCCACCAGTGGCCAGCAGTGATTGTACTTAGGCAGCTCTTTGCTAGTCAAACACTGCTGGACCATTATACGAGTCACACGATCATTCTCTGTCGTATGACCATCACGTCATTGAAGGACTTATGGTTTGTGCTCGCTGGGAGAATTGGACTTTTTGGACTGTTCCTGCTCATGAGTAAATTGTTCAGCGTTTCTCTGTGCGGTATTGCTGCTATGCTTATCTGGTAGCGTTTCTCTCCGCAGCTCCACTGCTACACTTAGGCTGTTGCCCAGTTTGCTTCCCCTGAGTCAGCTGAGCTTTCTAGAGTCTTCCTCACTCTCCTGAGCGTATTTGTTAGTGCCTTATTTTTCTGCGGCCACGGAACACAGTGGTCCGCCCGCTGTTCGCTTTTGCGTCAACCTTTTTGTGTACATTGTTGTCTACCTGCTAGTCTCTATTTTGTGGACTGTTCATGTCAATAAATGCGTGTTTGGTGTAACCCCGCGTTGAAGTCCATCCTTCCTTCTCCTCCTCCGTGTGCTGTGGAAAAGCGCAAGGGGAGTTTATGACAAATAAGACCAATGGAATATAAAAATAAATAAATAAATAAGTGCTCAACTCATAACTCATGTAAGTTCATGTCAGTAAATAAAAATCCTACAGGTCCATTCTCAAAAGTGCATTATAGACAAAGAGGTTTGGAAATCCTGTTGACAGTAAATCTGTTCTCAAAGGCAGATAAATCATTGTTGTTTGTCAATCAATTCAGTTGTTTGTGGCGGCGCCTTGCATGGCAGCGACCCCTCTGGTTCTACATGTGATGAACATTGTAGACAGGAGAACCTGAACCATGACTGGGGGATGAGATCAGGACTGGGAACCATCAGAACAACGTATTCAAACCAGCACACAGGTAAAAATAGCTGATAATGGTGTTGGTCTTGTGTGTCGCTGTGATGCAGAGGCAGAAATTGGGCTTTAGCCTAGCTTAAACTAGCCTAGCCACAGTGTTGTTTCATGGTTTACTCAAGTAACAATGATGGACTCTGATGATCCTGGGAACTGAAGCACGTGTGAAGGCCCGTCGCTCTTTTCTAAACTGACTGAAGGGTTTTGTTTCTTGCCAGCCGTGCTGTGCAGTGGTGAGGTGGGGTTCTGTTTCCATCAGGAAACTGGACGACCACAGAGCTGCTAGCTTCTGTTAACCACAGGCTGAGAACCACTCAGACCAGAGGTGACAGGAAACGCTTCTCTACCAGAACATTCCTGCACGTTAACATGGTGATGTCATGATGGAAATCCTCCATTTCAACACATCAGGTCAGATGTAAACACAGCTGATCATCAAAGGTGTGTGTCAGGATAAAGTGTTCAGGATTAAACAGACTGACTATGATGATCTCTGCAGCCCAAATCACAAACGTCCTACAACAACCACAATGCTTTGCAGTTTACTACTTCCTGCTAAATGAAGCTCTGTGATTGGATTAAAGATTGACGTCACACACACTGGGTGTGTTAAAACGAAAACACTGGCACCAGTTATGTATATTACTGTGATTCTACTGCATTTTTTTTCATTGTTGTTGTTTATTAGTTTCCCTTTAAAAACGTGACAGACGTCCTCGTCTGCCACAGCTGTGATGCTCAATGATTTCTGCTTCATTAAATGTTCATTCAAAGTTTCATCCTGGCTAAACAGTTTTAAGTCTGATAGCAGAGAAGCACATGAAGATTTTACTGGGAATGACAGATCAAGTTCAGACGGTGAATGTTCTCTGATTATTTTAGTCTACAGGATGTGACATCACAATGATGCCAATGACATGTACAGACATGTGATCCTCGTCTTACCAACAGTGAGACATAAATAATTATTAGTTATCCGGGTGTCAGAATTGTTCACAACTGTCAGAGTCTCACCTTCATGTTTCCTGTGGACACATCGTCTCACCAGTAGAACCAGTAACACCAGCAGAACCACAACACAGACTGGTGGTACCATGAACAGAAAAACAGGAGGATCAGATGGAGGAGTGGAGGTGGTGGAGCCAGGTGTGGTGGAGGTTGTCCCTGAAACGAGTCATAATAACGGTGTAAACATCAGTGAGTTAGTGAACGTTGATCAGACTCAGACAGGTGAGGGTGTCACCTGTGACAGAGATCCAGCTGGATGGAGACTCTCCATGACCGCTCATGATACACTTGTATTGACCTTCATCAGACCTGGAGACATGGTGGATGGTCATGTGACCTGCAGGCTCAGTCCTGATGAAGGATCCATCTTTGTAGAAGTCAGCTGGTAGGTTGGAGGTAGCGGTCTCTGTTCTGCAGGTCAGAGTGACGTCATCTCCCTCCATCACAGGGAGGACAGGACTCTGCAGGATCACTGATCCACCTCAACACAGAGACAGACTACAGCATTTCATCCACTTACACACACACTCATCAACACTAAGTCCACAGTCTCATCTTACCACTGACAGTCAGGTTGATCATGCTGCTGATGGTGGAACCATCTGAGGACTCACACCAGTAAGATCCACTGTCCATTGGGTAGGCATACTGGATGGTACAAGAGGAACCATCTGATCGTCCCCATGTACTGTTACACTGAGACACTTCTCCTTTAGTTGGGTTCCTCTTCACAGTCCATCCATCAGGTCTGTCCTCGTCCTCACAGCTCAGAGACACAGACTCTCTTCTAAAGACCTGAGAGCTGCTGGGACTGACAGTCAGACGAACTGTGAGGGTTAAAAAGAAAAACTGCTGATCCTTCTTGTGTCAAATACAAATAAAAACATGATTATTTCCAACCATCCACAAACATGGAGACTGAAATCATCAGTCTGAATCACAGTTTACTCACCTTGGTTTGTTGTGCAGCTCAGCAGTGAGATCAGAACTAAAGAGAAATAACATTCAGATAAAATGTTGATTATTGTCTACAGTTTAATATTGTATCATAAAAAGCCGAAATCCACTGACCAGCATCACTGCATCAAAACATTGACCTGATTCAGAACCAATAGATCTCAACAAGAACATGTGACTCATTCCCACCAGGGCCGGTCCTGGTTGGATGACGCCCTGGGCGGACTAACCCCCCCCCCCCCCCACACACACACACACAGACACACACACATTTTTTTAAAACTTTTTTTTTCTCTTAAATGTCCAAGTATTCAATTTTCTCAACAATTAATGAGGTTTTTCTTGTAACGTTTTCCTGGCAAGTTTATTACCTTTTTAAACTTTTGCCCTTTTTCCCCTTTTTTCTCATATTTCCATGAATTTCTTGTACATTTGCACCTGTCCTCTCACTGATAGGTGCATCTCAGTAAATTAGAATATCATCAAAAAGATGATTTATTTCACTAATTCAATTCAAAAAATTAAACTATGTTATATGGAATCATCAGTCCTCCAAGGTCTCCGGCTTTGACCGCCACCTAATCCACATAGCACCAGACCCCCATGATCCCTCCTGCAGGTGGTGAGCCCACTGGAGGGCGGACGCATGTAACTCCTTTGGGCTGAGCCCGGCCGGGTCCCATGGGTGGAAACCCGGGGCTTCTCGTCTTGAACTGCTGCCTCCGCAACCCAGACCTCCGGAAAAAGCGGTAGAAGATGGATGGATGGATGGATGGATGGATATATAGAATCATTACACACGTTTATTTCTTTTAATTTTGATGGTTATGACTTAAAGCTAATGAAAACCCCAAATTCACCCCCCCCCCCGAAAAATACAATATTACTTGCAATTTTTAAAAAATGATTTTTTAAAAATTCAAAGCCAGCACAGCCATCTGCTGGGAAATTTTAGAGCACTTCATGCTCCCTCTGCTGACCAGCTTTATGGAGATGCTGGTTTCATTTCCCAGCAGGACTTGGCTCCTGCCCACACTGCCCAAAGAACCAGAACCTGCTTTAATGACCGTGGCATCACTGTGCTGGACTGGCCAGTAAACCCTCCTGACCTGAACCCCACAGAGAATCTCTGGAGGATTGTCCAGAGGACGATGAGAGACACCAGACCCAACAATGCAGACAAGCTGAAGGCCGCTATCAAAGCAAGCTGGGCCTCCAGAACCCCTCAGCAGAACCACAGGCTGATCACCTCCATGACACGCCGCACTGATGCAGTCATTCATGCAGAAGGAGCCCCGACCAAGTACTGCGTGGTACATGGACAGAGTTTTCAGTGGACCAATATTTCTATTAAAAATACATTTTAAAAACATTGATTATATGTAAACTTCTAATGTTTTGAGAAACTACATTTGGGGTTTTCATGAGCTATAAGCCATAACCATCAACATTAAAAGAAATAAACACTTGAAATCTATCACTCTGTCTATAATGAATCTATTGTAGAGGGAAGGATGCAGGCGAGGCAACCAGCTGATCAACACAGATTTTATTCTTCCTCTAACAGGATAGGATAGCAAAAAGGAACTCCCAGGACACTGTGCATCTCTCTTTTAACATGATATTACACAGGTGCCGCACTTCACTTCTCTCCTGGCGGCCCGGCATCTGCTCCTCTCCCTGGGAGGTACCTAGCCTTAGGGGTTCCATCTGGGGTTCCATCTGGACCCCTCTGCAACGTTTCTTCTCTTGGTCCATTGTTCTCTGGGTGGAGAAGTCCAACACCTTGCCCCTTCCACCCCCAACACCCAAAATGGGCCTTAATCCCCGCCCCCATCCCCGTCCTTTGGGCTTGAGCTGGCGTCCATAGCATTTGTAGTGGGGGGTCGCCGATCCAGTCGAACTGCCCTGCTGGTGGGGCACACAGGAGGGCAAGTCAGTCTGTGGGGGTGGGAAAGGGAGGGGGAGAAAACACATCCTCTTCGCGAGTGCAGGTCCCTGCTGGGGAATCACCAACCTGCGGATCCCCCAACAGTGGACGACCGCGCTGGGGAGCCTGGGCCAACACCACCCGCTCGTCTGCCAACACAAAAGCGGGCTTTAGCCTGTCAGTGCAGACGGTCTCTCTATGTCCCCCAAGTCTAACACAAAATGTTTTGCCCCAGGTTCCAACACTCTGAACAGTCTGTCGTACGGTGGGCACAGCGGGGTCCGGTGCGCATCGTGCCTCATGAAAACAAATCTGCCATTCTGCAAGCTTTTTGGGACGAAGGTGAGGGGAAAACAATGGTGGGCCGAGCCCGGTATGCTCACAACCTCTGTATTGCGTAGAGCATGCGTAGGCGGTTCAGCCTCGGGCGCGAGGTTTTCCGGTAAAAATTCTCTGGAGATCCGCAGTGGTTGGGAAAAAAACGAGTTCTGCTGGGGAGGCTGCCAAATCCTACTTCAGTGCGGAATGCAACCCTAAAAGAACCCAAGGCAGGGGGTCAACCCAATTTGTGTCCGTGAGCGAAGCTCTGAGTGCTGCTTTAAGGGACCTATGAAAACGCTCGCATAACCCGTTATCCTGGGTGTTGTACGCGGTAGTGCGGTGAATTTTGACTCCCAGACTCTGGGCCACCTCGCAGGCTCTGGGCCTCTCTTGGTCCATTTTTCTCTTGGTGGAGAAGCCCAACACCTTGCCCCCCACACTATATAATATATGACTTTCATTTTTTTCACTGAATTAGTGAAATAAATCAACTTTTCTGAGCTGCACCTGTACTCTGCTGTCCTGTAGAAACCATCCTTCAGTCTCTGTGTAGATGGAGGGGCAGTTTGGGGGGGGGGGGGGGGGTTGGCCTCATTTTACTGATGAGGCAAATGGCCTTTTTATAATAATTTTTTTCAATGATTTATTAATTTGAATGAAAGTTTTAATTATTTATTGAAAGAATAGCTTTTTCAGATTTTTGTAATAATGTTTTTATTTTGAAGAGATAATCATTTTTCAGTGGAAGCTGCCCATTTTTATTTTTTTGTCATTGACCTTTCCATAATTAATGATGAAGACCGTGGTCTTTGTGGCTGTTGATCATTTGTAAAAATATGTGGGGTATTAAATATGTCCATGAGTGTATAGTTATTAAAGTAAACTAGATACCAACTCAGTAACATATAAAGTTGACGTATATTTTGAACAAATCTCATTCCATGTGTCTTTTTTTCATTAATTTGTGCCCTTGCCTCTGAAATGATCTTTGCTCAGCCCTGAAATTAATTCATGTGGACAGTAAACTGACGCTGATACGACACATTAGAGAAAAAGTATGTTCCATAACATCAGCTGTGAGAACCAGATGTTGCTGTTTTAGGCTACAATGTTTTAAAATTCAAACTGCTGCATAATTTAAGAAAAACAAAAACTTTGAACTTTTTTGTTCTTCCTTTGCTGCTCTTTGAATGTCCGCCGTACTGGAGTTTGATCTGCTGGACTCTGCCAGCCACAGCCAGAGGGCGCTGGCATCCCACCTGTAGAGGGCGCCCATTTGCCACAAATACACACTCAGCACACATAACATTAACAATAATGCATCAGATTTATACGGCACTTTTCATAGACACTCAAAGATGCTTTACACTGGATACATTAATCATTCACTCCACAGACAATGGCAGTGGTAAGCTACTACTGTAGCCACAGCTGCCCTGGGGCAGACTGACGGAAACATGGCTGCCAATCCACGCCAACGGCCTCTCCGATCACTACCGAACATTTATGCAAATTCATACCCAGTGTCATGGACACTGGAGGCAAAGTGGGTAAAGTGTCTTGCCCAGGCACACAACGGCAGGATGTCTGGGGAGAACGGAATTCGAACCGCCAACCCTGCGGTTATTGGATGACCCACTCTACCTCCTGAGCCACTGCCGCCAAATCATGAATCTTTTATTATTATCTTTATTTCATTTACTTCATTGCGCAGTAGCCTGGTGGAGCACCCACAGTTTTGGTGTACAATACAACTGTACAATGACAAGAAAGCCTCTTCTATTCTAGTCTATTCTATTCTTATCCACAGTGAAATGAGTCCTGTACCCACATGGGCTTCATGTACGGAAACGACTGCTGTTGTAATTCAGTTCTATATAAGTAAACAAATGGAGTTGAAAGTGTAGGATGATTTGCCAAAAGAAGACATATTTAGGAATTTTCAGTTTTGCAATTTTACATTGAGAGACATTATACTGAAATTGTTCCATAATTTGTGGACAGATTTCTGCAGATTGCTGAACCTCTGCATTGTTACTTCCTGGAGAAACTGCTTCTCTAAGGTGTTCTTTTGGTACTCAGTCATATTAACACGATATGTAATATGTACAGCAGCGCTATTCAATTACAAATTCAGCTGGGCCACAATTTGAAATCAAGACATGTAACTGGGCCACACATGTTCAGCCATCTGCTGAATATGACAAATTTCAAACCAACACAGATCAATATGAGGAAAAATATGCACTTTTTATTCATTGTCTTGGCTTTAAATGTGCGCTTGGCACATGACAAAGGCACATCAAAAGTGCATAAAACACAATAAGTGCTGGGATTGAGCAGAACTTGAAGTAGTAGGAATATTTTTCCACTTGAACAACAATTAAAAAAATAAAATGAAAAAATAAAATCCTGTAAATAACCATTTTGGTCACATCTTACTCAGGCATATCTCAGAGTGCATAAAAACTCAGTGTGCTCTGTTAGTAGCATTAACATTTGTTTCCCTTTTGAAATAAAATGCACTACATCCTGGTCATAACTGACCTTGGCACATCACAAAGTGCATTTAGCTGAATAAAAAATGAACTGTCAAACACTTCAGTGCACAAACCCCCCAAGAAAAGATTGATAACATTAACAAACATTGCACATCCACTATTGTGGTTTGTATTGTCTTAAATCACCACATGTGTGAGTAGGAACCTCTTTTTATAACTACACATTCCATTACACACACATATCCGTCAACCAAAAATTTTGAGTAGCGTTAAAGATGCAGAAAGCCCCCACTTAAAAACCTGAGTAATGACTTCAGTTTTGAAGGTTTGAGGTTTTCATCCAAAATTTATAACAATTTTCTGATAGTTTTCTACTTTTCTCTGTAAATTTATCTAAATTTGAAACCATTTTCCTCAATTTTGTAATTTCCTCTCATAAAAATGACTTATTTTACATTTGAGACTTTATTATAAATTTGTGGATTATTTTATAGCTTATTTTTATCAATTTTTTTTAATAAAAACAGCTTTTTTAAAAAAATTTGAAACAGATTGTGGTAAAATTTTGATTTTTTTTCCTTATACAATTTATACTTTTGACCATTATTTTGAAGAGCCAGAACAGAACAATAATTTAACTCACTTAAAAAAAAATCAATAAATTTATATTTAATTAAAAAACTTAACTTAAACGACCAAAGATGCCACTCCTCATTATTGCTCCCGTTACCAGCGGGTTAAAACCACCATAAATGCCTCCACCGCTTACAAACCTCTTCTGATTTTTTTCTGCATTTAAAGTACTTTAATAAGCTCATGCTCTCGGACAGTGATGCTAGCTAGACACTACCTGCCGACTGGAATGGTTACGTGGGCAGGGCACCTCTGAGGCCAGTCGGAGGTTGGTTCTGGGCCCCATGTGGCTCACGGGCCGGTAATTGAATAGGCCTGATGCACAGTATATGTAACATAATGTGTACTTACAGAGCAGAAGCAGATCCTCCTCCATCGTCCTGCTCTCACTGACTTCATACTGACTCTGTTCAGGTCTTTGTAGATGGTGCAGCTGAATAAAACCCGCCCTCTTCCTCTGTGCATTTCTCATCTGCTCCAGACTGCTGTGATGATTTCATGGTCATCTATAGGTATTAAAACTGGAACTATCACCAGAATTAGACAGACAGAAAACAACCACAAAACAACTATATATCTGACACAACGTCAGTGGCATCTTCTCCCAGAAGCCAAGGGAAGCCAGACTTCCTCTGTTCTTCAGCTTCTTCCTGTCAGAGTCATGAAACATATACAGTGACGTACACAGACATTTTAAGGGGCAGGGGTACTTTGGGGCCCCCTAATGCATCGGTCTGGTAACAAGAAGAAAATAGCTCCCCATTTCCCAGCAGCCCTTGCAGTTGATGGGCCATGTTCAATGGTGAAAAATGAAGCAGATCTCCTTAGTGAGACTGCAGGTCTTCCTGGTGGTGCAGTGGGATCCATGTGGACGCTGTGATATTGGAGCTGTTTGAGTTTCAGCTGTCATGCACCT
Source organism: Pholidichthys leucotaenia (assembly GCA_020510985.1). Taxonomy (NCBI): domain Eukaryota; kingdom Metazoa; phylum Chordata; class Actinopteri; order Cichliformes; family Pholidichthyidae; genus Pholidichthys; species Pholidichthys leucotaenia. The sequence continues at coordinate 43,349,219 of CM035836.1, forward strand.
TTTTTAGCTTTCCTCCTCCATGAGTATAGGTGCTATGGCAGCAATATGGCACCCCTATATGGTCACATGTGGTATTGCACTCCTACTGAGAGAGGAAACCTGGGCCCGTACGCACAAAGTGTCTTAATGTTAAGACTTACTCCTAGTGATGTATTAGAAAATTCCCAGTGTTGTAAGATTTTACTTTTAAATTTAGAACAAACTCCTTGTAAAAACAGACGCTATGAAAGGATCTGAGCCCTTCAAAGTGCTGCTAAACCAAAAACATGTTAGCAGGACTTTTAAGGGGCTGAGGAGTTTCTGAAGAGGAGGAGAACATGGAGGAAAGACGGAGACAAAGGAGAAATGTTCTGACAACGATGACTGATGACGAGTTCATTTCACATTATAGGGTGGATTGTGTTGGCATCATGTGTAGCACTTTATAATCCAGCCCACAGTTACAGAGGACTTTGTGTACTCTTCATGTACTTTCAGTGACAGGACACCAAAGTTCCCTGCAGTTATTGTAAAAAAACAGGGCTTGTTACCCCAATATTTCACCGTTTTTACCGATTTACACCAGTTCTTTCACTGAAAGTCCACAGAAAGTCCTGTAATTTCAGGCTGTATTATAAACTGTATCATGTTTTCCAGGGGGACAGTGCCCCGTCATCCTGGAAAAAGAGACAATTGTCCCTCCAATATCAACATAAACCTTTCTAGATCATTTTTTTGAAATTCTAGTATAGTTTATTAATCCCCAGAGGGAAATTACCGGGCGTCTTCCTGGATGGATGAGGCAGCCAAGATTCAGCGTCAGTCCTTCACCATTCACACCTAGGGCCACTTAAGAGTCTCCAGTTAAGCTGAGCTGCAGGTTTTTGTCCTGTGGAGGGAAAAGCAGAGTAAACCCCTTCAGACACGGGGAGAACATGCACACTCCACACAGAAGGGTCACTGATGGTCAGCAGGTGGGGTTGATCCCGTGACCTCCTTACTGTGCTGCTGCAGTGCAAACCACTGCACTACCCACCCGCCCTGTCACACAACTGAATAATACAGAACTGAAGAAAACTGCTGCAGCTTTTCTCTCTTTACTTTTGACTCATAAATGATCATTTTCCTCATAAATCAGCAACTTTTTGTCAAGAAATTAGATATTTTTTCTTGTAATTTTTTTTTAACTTTCTTTGACTAATTCTAAATCTTCAGTGCCCTGTGATTGCTGGTTTATTCAGTGGAATTAAATTTTAATTTGTGACTTTTTTAATTTAGAAATTGATATCTTTTATCATATTTTAGCACCTTTATTCTTTCAAATTTGCACCTAATTTACATATGTTTGCACCTCTTGCTAAATTGGTGAATACCCCCCATCCCCCTTGTTAAAAAAACACCCAAAAAACTGATCACCTGAGTCCAATTTAATGAAAAAGTAACTTGAGACTTCTGGATCACTACCAGGGTCCCTCTCCTGGGGGCCAGAGGGGTGTGGGTCAACTGACAAGGCGACTTTGGTTTAATTAAAATAAAGAAAAAGAGAAAACCATAAACCAGCAGCTCTGCTGTAATATGCAAGATCGACCAGGAGGGGGAAGCAGAATTCACATGTTAGAGAACGGACCTTCTCTGACTGAACAGGTTCTGGTTCAGCAGTACATGAGTCCACATTAGACACCAGAACCACCTACACACAAAACAAAACAAAACCAGTGACATCCACTGTCATGGAAATAAGAACAAGTGTTAAAAAAAAATATGAATCAATAAATTAATTATACTCTGTTTAATAGTGTCTGCTGATCTGTCCATCCATCCATCTTCTACCGCTTTTCCGGAGGTCCGGGTCGCGGAGGCAGCAGTTCAAGCAGCGAAGCCCAGACTTCCCTCTCCCCAGCCACCTGCTCCAACTCTTCAGAGGGGATACCAAGGCGTTTCCAGACCAGCTGGGAGACATAGTCTCTCCACCGAGTCCTGGGTCTGCCCCGGGGTCTCCTCCCAGTGGGACGTACCTGAAACACCTCAAGTGGGAGGCGTCCAGGAGGCATCCTAATCAGATGCCCATACTTTATTAGTCCCCGTTGTGGGACTAATAAAGGCTTATCTTATCTTATCTTATCTTATACCACCTCAACTGACTCCTTTCAATGTGGAGGAGCAGCGGTTCTACTCTGAGCCTCTCCCGGATGACTGAGCTCCTCACCCTATCTCTGAGGGTGAGTCCAGCAATCCTACGGAGAAAGCTCATTTCAGCCGCTTGTATCCGCGAGCTCGTTCTTTCGGTCATTACCCAAAGCTCGTGACCATAGGTGAGAGTAGGAACGTAGATTGACTGGTAAATCGACAGCTTTGCCTTAGAACTAAGCTCCCTCTTCACCACAACAGACCGGTACAACGTCCGCATCACTGCAGATGCTGCTCTAATCCGTCTGTCGATCTCTCGCTCCATTCTCCCCTCACTCATGAACAAGACCCCAAGATACTTAAACTCCTCCACTTGGGGCAGGAGCCTGTCCCCAACCTGAAGAGGACAATCCACCTTTTTCTGGCTGAGGACCATGGACTCGGACTTGGAGGTGCTGATTCTCATCCCAGCCGCTTCACACTCAGTGGAAAACCGTCCCAGCAAGAGCTGTAGGTCATTGCTGGATGAAGCCAACAGGACAACATCATCTGCAAACAACAGAGATGAGATCCTGTGGTCACCAAGCATGACACCCTCCATTCCCTGGCTGCGCCTAGAAATCCTGTCCATAAAAATTATGAACAGGATCGGTGACAAAGGGCAGCCCTGGCGGAGTCCAACTCTCACTGGGAATGACTCGGACCGAGTGTTGGCAATACGAACCAAACTCTCACAACGGTTGTACAGAGACCGAATAGCTCGTAACAACAAGCCCGATACCCCATACTCCCGAAGCACCCCCCACAAAAATCCACGAGGGACGCGGTCAAATGCCTTCTCCAAGTCCACAAAACACATGTAAACTGGTTGGGCAAACTCCCACGAACTCTCAAGAATTCTCGAGAGGGTAAAGAGCTGGTCCGATATGCCACGGCCAGGACGAAAACCACATTGCTCCTCCTGAATCCGAGGTTCGACCAACGGCCGGACTCTCCTCTCCAGTACCTTGACATAGACCTTCCCAGGGAGGCTGAGGAGTGTGATCCCTCTAAAGTTGGAGCACACCCTCCGGTCCCCTTTTTTGAAGAGAGGAACCACCACCCCGGTTTGCCATGCCAAAGGCACTGCCCCCGACCTCCACGCAATGTTGCAGAGGCGTGTCAACCATGACAACCCAACAACATCCAGGGCCTTGAGGTACCCAGGGCGGATCTCGTCCACCCCCGGGGCCCGGCCACCAAGGAGATTTTTAACCACCTTGGCGACCTCAGCCCCTGTGATAGGCGAGTCATCCCCCTCGTCCCCAAACCCTGCTTCCTCTGTGGAAGGCGTATCAGTGGGATTGAGGAGATCCTCGAAGTATTCCTTCCACCGCCCGATGAAATCCCCAGTTGAAGTCAACAGTGTCCCATCCGCACCATACACAGTGTGGACGGGGAGCTGCTTTCCTCTCCTGAGCCGCTGAACAGTTTGCCAGAATCTCTTTGAAGCCGACCGAAAGTCTTGTTCCATGGCCTCACCGAACTCCTCCCATACCCGCGTTTTTGCTTCAGCAACCACCCGAGCTGCACTCCGCTTGGCCTGCCGGTACACCTCAGCTGCTTCGGGAGTCCCACAAGCCAACCAAGCTTGATAGGACTCCTTCTTCAGCTTAATCCTTGCTTAATCCTTAATCCTTAATACTGAATCCTTGATATACAATTTATCATGAGAGTCTGTTGGATCGTTCTTAGTCTGGCCCTTCACCCAGGACCAGTTTGTCTTGGGAGACCCTATCAGAGGCAAATTGCCCCCGGACAACATAGCTCCTGGGATCACTGGGGCACGCAAACCCCCCCCACCACGATAAGGTGACGATCCATGAGGAGGCTGCTGATCTGTATATACTTTTATTTATTTATTTATTTATCTATTTTCTACTCATTTTAGTTTTGCTCTTAATATGAACCCTGAGTTTGAAATAAACGTTTGAATTTGAATTTGAATTTAATACAGCCTGATATTTTGGGGCAGGGTGGATAACTGCTGTTTCCACAGTGAATCTGATATAAAAATACACATTTTACAGCTCACATTGTTTTTTGGAGCTAAAGACTATCTAAATGTGATGAAAAGCTGAATGTTGTGGTTTGTGTTGAAGGTCCCAGGTGGACATCAGTGTGTCATAACCCGAGTGTCGGTTCTGGCCACACTCGGGTCTCATATCTTTTTGTTCCCTGGCTTTGGCAGCTGAGGGTTCCTTCCAGCTCCTCGGGCTCTTATTGTGAAGGCGCCCGGGGGAGCTCCCTGCTGTCAAAGTCAGCTGCTGCTCTGCTGTCATTAGCAGCAGCTGTGCCGCGTTGGGGTCATTAGCCGCCAGAGATATAAGCGGGTGCTAAATGTCCTCCAGCGCGGCAGTCTCTGTTATATCCTGTTGTTCACCTGTATGTTCAGCCACATTCCGTCGTGCTCCTGTTATTCTCCTTGCTCATCGTGGTTAACGGACTTGGGAATCCCCCGTTACCCGTCTGTTAACGGTCCCGTTGTAAGGTACGCTCTATGTGACTGTATCTTTGTGATTATCTCGTCTGGCGCATCGGGTGTTCCCCGGCTCAGACTTCCCCCAGCCACTGCATGTGTTCTGTGTGTGTTCATCCTTACTCAACAATAAATTACCACTGCAAACTCTCTGGTGACTGAGGCGTCTTGTGACGGTCCGTGAGGGCCGTCGTGACACAGTGGTTGGACTGTGGATCATTTCAGTGAGGAGCAGACAACCTCTGGTGGTGGAGGACCATCTGGACACAAACACACAGTTCAAAGAAATGGATCTCCACACATTCACTGGATTCATACGTCCATCAGAAGTAAACCATTTCATCCTGGAGCCATCAGAGGACAGAGAGGCCGCCATTCTACCCAGAAACGTTGGAATAACAGAAAATCTGTAAAAGTGAGTGTAGATTTAGTTCAGAAACAGGCGAGTGCTCTGAAGACTGTGTATATATCAGCCAGTGAGTTGATTCTCCTTTTCTGGCTGGTTTCTGTCATCACTTCATTGCTGAGCCTCCATGACAGTTCAGTTCATCAGAATAACACCAGACTGCCACAAGGTGGAGCTGTCTTACTTTTATTGTGCAACTTGTGGCCAAGCATCACCCTCTTTAAAAAAGTTGTGTGTGTGTGTGCACGTGCACACATGCATTCGTGTGTGTGTCCATCCTGCCATGGTGTCCTCGTCTTTACCTAGACCTCTGGTCCAGCCTCTATGTGGAGGAGAACAGAAGTTTCCTCACTGAGCCTCGGAGCTCACACAGCTATATATAGCAGTTAACTTAGCCAGCGAGCTAGCTAGCAGCCTGACCGTGGTTTTTAGAGCTCGTCTCTGTTGACTGTAGTCACCCCGTGAGACATCTGTGGTTGCAGCTCCTTCATTGTCCAATATTTTGGCAGTACCAGCTGGGTAGAATTGGCAGCTAATGTTAGCTGGTCCGAGTGGCCACAGCCAATATTTCTGACCGACTTTGAGATCGATCTGCTGACTACAAACTGAAAGAGGAGTCCACTAGCCGTGACCGTAACTCAACATCCATTCATGTCTATTTTCTATCTGATCTATCCATCCCTGCTGGACACTCATCTATCCAGCCGGATCATGTACCGATCCTTGACTACTGTATACATTTCTATACATTGTTTTAAGCTACTTTATTCTGTCTAATTGTACTCTGGTGCAGACACCTCCTCTATCAGCAGCAGCTAGCTGCCATTAGCACTCCTTCAGGGCTGTGTCTGTGCTCATTACACACACTATGCTATAGCCCACTCAAACGTCATGCCCCTATTTCCAATAACACTTTATTTGGCCTTTTACACTCAGCCAGCACATTAGTTAGTTTAGGCTGTGTTTGCTACCGGAGCTATGAGCTAACCAGCTAACATTAGATGCTAATGCTGTTGTCAGCCACATAGATCAGCAGTGATGAAGGAGGGAGGATGGGCCAACTGGACCTCATCAGTATTTCAAGTAAAACCCACCAAAAACAGCCCATTGTGAGAAGGGCGCTTTCAACTGGGTGTAAAATGGAACTTCAATAATTAAATCCTGTGATATTTTAAACATCGCATTGACCAGCATTCAGCTTGTTGACTGAGAGCAGCCTTTAGTCAAAAGAGATAACATTCATCAGTATCAGTGGCTGATATTTATCTGGCAGGACCTGGTGGTGTGGCACTGATTTTGTCCTGAAATGGACATCAATAGCTGTCTTCTTCTTCCTGCTGCTCCCTTCAGGGGTCTCCACGGTGAATCATCTGTCTCCATCTCACCCAATCCCTTCATCTTCCTCTGTAACACCAACAGCGATCAGCATTTGTGATGCACACGCACGGGCTGAATTTCCACCTTGGTTGAAATACCCCTTTAATCGCCTTTCACCGGGCTCTGTGAGTAAACCGATTAGTGTTTCTTTTTGGGGTTTGCTGCTACGCTTTACCCAAAGCGTTTGCTAAGCTAACGCTAGTCGTAGCACCTAACACCGACATGAAGCGACTCTGTCCCCGGTGATTGAGGCTCGCCCGAGGAAATAACCGAGGCAACAGTTGGACGGGAGCCGGATCGGAGTTCGGGTGCAGCGGTGGTGGGAGACAGGGACCAGTGGAGGACCACCGGGGCTCCAGCCAGACAAGAGCCTGAGTCGGAGCCCAATTACAGCGGCGGGGCTCAGCGGAGGAACTACTGAGGCAGACGGCGGTAGGTGGCGGGGCTCAGCGGAGGATCTACCGGGACCCCAGCCGGACAGAAGCAGGATCAGAGCTCGGCTACAGCGGCGGTGTGCGGCGGGACTCGGTCGAGGAGCTGGACAGGAGCTCAGTTACAGTGGCGGTAAGCAGCGGGACTAGCAGCGGAGGGGGCTAGCTGAGGCCCCAGCTGGATTCGAGGTCGGACGGATCGGATACCGGCAACGCCAGCAGAGATTGTTTTACTATCCACAGGTCAGTAAAAATGCCACCAAAGAAGGAGGAAATGGAAGAGATCAAAAATTCTCTGAACTTCTTGTCAGAAGAAGTGACCAAAATGGTTAGCCAGCAGGCCAAAATATTAGGCCTAATGGAAGAAGTCCGAGAATTAAAATTAACAATTCAGGAAAAAGACAAAAAAATTACGGACTTGGAGCGACGCGTCGAGGATCTTGAACAATGTTCTCGTATGGATGATCTAATTATAAGTGGACTAGACATCAAATATCAATCATACGCTCATGCTACAACAGGACTGAGAGGTGAGGAGGCTCCCGCAAGTGAATCAGCCTCCCTGGAAAACCAGGTGCTTCAGTTCCTTGATAGTAGAGATATAAAGGTCGAAGCAAATGCAATTTCAGCCTGTTATGCTTTACCCAGAAAAGATAATAAAACAAAGAAATCAATTGTGATGCGCTTTGTGAACAGAAGGGTAAAGAATGACATATTGAGACAGGCCAGAAAGCTCCGGGGAACAGAAGTTTACCTAAATGAACACCTAACAAAAACTAATGCTGAAATAGCACGGCAAGCACGGATGCTGAAAAGACAAAATAAGATACAGACAACATGGACAAGAAATTGTAGAGTTTGGATCAAACTAAATGGAACACCTGAGCAAGCAAAATGCATAATGATCAGAGATGTTACTGACTTAAATGAATATAGATGAACAGAATTGTCTCTTAATTTAAGAAAATTAAGAGACAATGATAATCCATATCCATACACACGGCAAGAATAGTTCTTTTGACATATCATGTCAATGTACTTTAAATAAACAAAACAAACAAAAAAACTTATGACTGACTTGAGTAGACATCAATTATCCCCAGTTGGAGGAAGTTATTTGACACAGAGTGAGGAAACTTAAACTCTGAAAATATGCCATTATGCTGAACATAAACCACAAGAGATGGAGAATGAAATTGATCCTGATAATCACTTTTTCAATAATATTCATAACCATTGTGAATATTACACTGAAAAGCAATTCAAAAGTCAAGTGCAACTAGATGGTAAACTATCAATAATACACTTCAACAGAAGAAGTCTAAACAAAAACTTTCCACAGATTCAGGACTATTTAAAACAGCTAGACAGAAAATTTACAGCTATCGCAGTCTCTGAAATTTGGCTTAATGAAGAGCAGGCTCCCCTGATGGCAATAGAGGGATATCAGATGTTTCATATTAACAGATCTAAAAAAAAAAAAGGGTGGTGGTGTTGCAGTGTATATTGATGACCTGTATAGGTGTAAGCTTGTAAATGGAATGTCCTTTGCACTACCAGGGATTTTAGAATGTGTTACTGTTGAGATTGACCAAGATAAAACAAAAAATCTAATTCTAAGCTGCATATATAGAACGCCGGGAACTTGCATTGAGACATTCAGAGATAAGCTAGTCGAGCTGTACAATAATATTACTAGTAAGAAAATGGTAGTAATTTGTGGAGATTTCAATATTGATCTACTAAATCCATATCAACAAAATGTAATTACAGAGTTCATGAACTCTATGTACAGCATGAGTCTATATCCCACAATAACACATCCCAGTAGAATCACAGTTCACACTGCTACACTTATTGACAACCTGTTTGTTAATATTATTGATAAGAAAATAGAAAGTGGACTATTGATAAATGATATAAGTGACCACTTGCCAACCTTTGCACTTATCCATGGCCACATGGGGGCCAATACAGAAAAAAATTTAAAATCGTTCAGATACAAGTCACAAAATGCAATCAGTTCTTTTAAAGAGGACTTGCTGAAGCAAGACTGGACAGAAGTCTATGTATCAGATGTAAATGAAGCCTATGACACATTTATAAACATTGTAACCACTCTTTATGAAAAAAAATTGTCCATTAGTAAAGAAAAAGCTTAAACATAAATTTGCCGATAAGCCATGGTTAACCAAAGGATTACAAAAGGTGTGTAAAAAGAAAAATTTATTATATAAAGCTTTCCTAAAGAAAAGGACAAAAGAAGCAGAGCAGCGGTATAAAACATACAAAAATAAGTTAACATATATAATAAGATGTAGTAAGAGAGACTATTACAGTAAAGAACTGGAGAAAAACAGAGACAATATTAAAAATACAAGGATAATACTTGGAAATATAGTATTCTTGGAAATAAAAATAGAAATACAAGCTACCCAACCGATTTTTCAAAAAATAATAAAACAACTCAGAGTGTGAATACAGCTTCACCTGCAGATGAATTTAATAACTTTTTTGTTAACATTGGTCCTAATTTGGCTTGAGAAATACCCATTACGGCGCCTACAGGTGATACAATAAGCAAAAACACTGCTATAAAAGACTCCATTTTCATAAAGAACACAGACGAGAGAGAGGTCATTGAAATTGTTAAATCGTTTAAAAGTAAAACATCTACGGACTGTGATGGTATTGACATGCTCTTAGTCAAAACTATTATTGAATGCTTAATGAAACCACTGACTTATATCTGTAACCTGTCTCTCCAAACAAGTATATTTCCCAATGCAATGAAAATAGCTAAAGTAATTCCGATATACAAGACGTGTGACAGAGGGGAATTCTCAAACAATAGACCAATTTCACTATTGCCGCAATTTTCCAAGATACTTGAAAAAATATTCTATGAGAGAATTGACTCTCAGTATTCAGTATTCTGAGTATTCAGTTGGGGTATTCCTGGATCTTAAAAAAGCATTTGATACAGTGGATCATAATTTATTATTAAAGAAACTACAAAATTGTGGTATTAGAGGGGTAGCACTGTCCTGGTTATGTAGTTACTTAAAGAATAGATATCAGTATGTATGTGTTGGTAACAAAAACTCAGTTACTGAAGGTTACTTGTGGAGTCCCACAGGGTTCAGTTTTGGGGCCATTGTTATTCAATATGTATATAAATGATATATGTAAAGTTTCAGAAAAAATGGACTTAATATTGTTTGCCAATGACACTAATCTTTGCCGATGACCAGTGATGACATGTTTAGCCGCTCGTCATCCTTGAACCGCTGGCTGTCTGTGTGGTATCCTGCAAATGACGTGGGCTACATTGACAATTGGAGCTCTTTTTGGGGAAAACCTGGTCTTATGAGACGAGACAGCATTCATCCCACTTTGGATGGTGCTTCTCATTTATCTAACAATCTGGCATCTTTTTTATTAAAATTTCCAAAACCTTGACTACTCAGAGTTGGGACCAGGAAGCAGAGTCGCAGTCACTCTGCTTCCTGAGAAGCAGAATGACTGCTTACACGCCTCTCTGCAGCTCCTCTTCATCCGCCACCCCTCAACTTAGCCCCTGTCTTCCCCATCAGAGAATCATTGTCTGCTCCCTCCAAAGTAAATAAAAATATAATATATAAGCATCCCAAAGTGATTAAGCAAAATATTGGTAAAACTCAAATTAAACATAAAGCCTCTAAATTGAATGATTTGGCCTCTGTTCCTCCTCATAATTTAAAAATTAAATGTGGTTTATTAAATATTAGGTCTCTAACTCCCAAGTCTCTGTTAGTCCATGATCTGTTAATTGATCATCAGATTGATTTAATTTCCCTTACAGAGACTTGGTTAGGGCAAGAGGATTATGTTGGTTTAAATGAATCAACTCCCTCTGGTTATTTAAACTGTCAAAATCCCAGAAGTTCTGGTCGTGGAGAAGGAGTACCAACAATTTACCATTCCAAATTACTAGTTAATGTAAAGCAAAAAACATGTTATAATTCCTTTGAGGACCTGGACCTCAGTATTGGGCACTTTAGCAATTTTAGGTTAAACCCAATTTTATTTGCCATAGTTTATCGTCCCCCATCAACCTACTCAGAATTTTTATCCGAATTTGCTGATTTCTTAGCTGATTTAGTGCTGAAATCTGATAGAATAATTATATTAGGGGACTTTAATATACATGTGGATGTAGATAGTGACTGCCTTAATGTGGCATTTAATTCAATATTAGACTCGATTGGGTTTTCTCAGAAAGTAGGAAATTCTACTCATTACCTCCACCATACATTGGACCTTGTTCTGACATATGGCATAGAAATAGAAAATCTTGTAGTGTCTCCTCATAACCCTGTACTGTCAGACCATTGTCTGTTAACCTTTGATTTTACTATTTCTGACTATTTGGCTCCTAAAGAACAATATTATTACAGTAGATGCCTCTCAGCTGATGCTGTTACCAAATTTATGCAGATTGTTTCCTCTATGCCATGTGTCAACACAACGAAAATAAGCTATAGACAGCTTGCTCCTTCTGTAATTGATAACATGGTGGATAGTGTTACAGCTTCTCTGCATCAGACTCTAGACTTGGTGGCCCCCTTAAAAAAGAAAAAGTCTAATCAGAGATTTCTAACTCCTTGGTTCAACACAGAAACTCGTATTTTAAAACAGAAGACTCGTCAATTAGAAAGAAAATGGCACTCCACTAATTTAGATGAAATCTATTTAGCTTGGAGAAATCATCTTTTAATTTACAAAAAATCTCTTAGAAAAGCTAGAACGAGTTATTACTTTGCATTAATAGAAGAGAACAAGAATAATCCCAGGTTTCTTTTCAGCACTGTAGCCAGGTTGACAAAGAGTCAGGACTCTGTCAATCCTAGCATTCCCTTAGAGCTTACTAGTCAGGACTTTATGAACTTTTTCAATAATAAAATTTCATCCATCAGAGATAAAATCAATCAGATTCTTCCCACAGTTAACTTAAATACTGTAACTACTACAACTCCTTCTATTGACCTTTTGCCAGTGACGTCACGCGTCACGTGATTTTTGTTGATACCGCCACATTGGACGGCAACTCGGGCGCTGTGTGAGTGCGTTTCAGCATGGCGTCCGCTCAGTCAGATGTGCCGGCTTTGTTCGATGTAGCGCAACTACTAGATAAAAAACATCGTGACCGGTACATGGAAAAGCACAGTGTTATCGGCGTGGACCCTTACAACTTGTTGCTTGAAAAATTCACCAGTTTCATAGATTTTTGCCCCAAACCTGACGTACGCTATATGGACATCTACAACTACCTGGTCAACACACCGTCTCGGTACACTGGAGAGTCTCTGAAAGCCTACAAAAGTTTGGACGCTTATAGTTATTTTGATGCTGGGCTTGTGAGAAATGTGCTGATATCCCCAGTCATCACTTCAACAGTCCACTATGTCGTGAAGGCTCAGGTATTTTTATTTTATTTTTTCCCAAATTCAGACTCTAGTCTCTAGTCTCTCCCCTACTGTATAGATTTGTCATGTTATATAGAATCTATTAAGTGATAAATTATTAAAATTTTATAAAATATTCAATTATTATTATTATTGTTGTTAGCTGTATATATAGTATCTCAATTAAATTAATTAAAAAAAATTAAATATTTTTATAGATCTATATATTCTGTAAAAGGATTTTTAAATATTTGTCTTATCAATAGAATACTGGATAAACAACTCCCAACACTATTAGATATATTACAAATTTTATTGTTCAGTCTATACAAGAAAGACTTATATCCAGATAAAAAGTCATCATACCCACATATTAATTACAGTGGTACCTCTACTTACGAACGTCTCTACATACGGAATTTTCAGGTTACGAGACGCCTCAACGGGAAAATATTGCCTCTAGTTACGAACGAAATTTCAGGATACGAAAGGCAAAAAAGTACGCGCTCCTCGCAGCTTCCGTAGTTTACCGAACGTAAACATACCTGTAGCTGCTCTGCCATTGGCTATCGCCTAGCATCTTCCTGGTATCCCATTGGCCACAAAGTTTTTTTTTTTTTTCCAAAACTTTATGCGTTTGGTTGATCTCTCCAAAGAATATGGCCGTAATACATCAACGATCAGCACGGTATTAAAACAAAACGAAGCACTTACAAGCCGACAAAAGCAAACGTCCTTGGATCAGAACATGAACCGCCGAAGGCAAACGGTGACGACGTCGACGACGATAGCAGTTAAAGGGTAAATGAACATAATTTTTATTATTCTCTTTTATTATTCTTTCTCTCATTTTAAACTCTCATTTTATGTTTATTGTGCAGTAATCTAATTGTAACATGTATTTGTTACATGTTTTGATGCGTTTTTACGATTTATAAAAAATTTATGCCCGAATTTTGGGGGCTTGGAACGGATTACGGCATTTACATGTAAAACGCGCCTCTACTTACGAATTTTTCACGTTACGAGAATTCTTCCGGAACGAATTAAATTCGTAAGTAGAGGTACCACTGTATAAGAATATTTATCCACTACAGGTACATCACTCCCAGAAGATGTCGGACCCCCCACTGAAACCCTGGGTGATCATGAATCAAGATGGTGTCATATTGTCTTCACACTATACTTGTATGGCAGGGTTAGGAGAGACTTGTTCGCATGTTGCAGCTGTGTTGTTTGCTGTTGAGTGTGCTGTCCGCCTGTCCCAAGGCCAGACTTGCACTGATGTTCCCTGCGCCTGGAATACACCAACAGCAAACTTGAAGCTTCCTTTTGCTGCATTGCGTGATATCGATTTTTAATATTTATTTCTAAAAATAACTTTTAAAGTGCTTTACAGTCTATTAAATGCTATATAATCATTATGTGGGACGTCATAATATCTATGCAGGAAAATTTAGATTAGTTATATCAGACATTGTTTCTTCTGCAGGTAAAATTTGTTGAAGAAACTACCAGATCGCAGAACAAGTGTGTGTTGTGGCATCAGCAGCGAGTCGGCAGAATAACGGCATCCATCTTCAAAGAAGCTGCACAGACTCATCTTGACGCTCCTTCGAGAAGCCTGCTGAACAAGATATGCTACCCAGTTAGTTTTACCAGTAAAGCAACAAAGCAAGAGACTAGAAAAGCACTCGGAGAGCGCAAACCTCCACCAAGCCTGCATGCAATTCCTGAATTGTTTTTTTTACCGGTAATCATCTCTTTTTAGCCTGTGTAGCATCATCGTCCTCCTCAAAACCGAGACAGATCACTTCTCTCCAGTTTACAGGAATTTCATTTTATTCATTACACAGGAATATCACCTTTCTGCCTTCTCAGGAATATCACTGGCTCTTATGCCGACTCATGCAGGCTTCTTCCAGGCCTCACCAAAGATGCTTGCTTTCCCAGGACCCCAATGTAAACAGTTTCCGCTTGCAGAGATTGTAAGGATCAGAGTTTGCTTTTAAAGGCTCAAAGGAACATAAAACTCAGGAGACCAGACCTCTCAACATGAACACTGCATTTGATAACGTACCTTTTCACAGGAAACCAATGTTTTTAAAAGAGTCATAAACCACTTAATCTGACGGTTTTATAGCCTATGCTGTCCAGGTCTTCGCCAGATACTAAAGGAAATCATCTACAGCTCAACAGTACCTCCTAGCGGATACCTACGGAATGTGTTTTCAGTACGTAGGATGACTTTTAATTTGTTCTAAATATTAAGTTTCTTTCAGCTTATCCTCTGGATCCTAAGGACACTGAAAATCATCCCTCTTATCACCAACCATGGTTTGCTGCATGTTCTGCTGTTCTAATCTTGATCTAAATGTGAATGCATGTATTATAATTATGTATAAGAAATGTTATATTCATGAGTGTTATTGGAGTAATGGTATAAATGCATGATCACCATATATTAGCCAAGTCATTTAATTTAGTTAGATTTTATATTGAGCATTTATTTTATAAGAACTGACTGAGTGTTGAATTTCCCTCTGAAATTTCATGGGATGGTGTCTTCATTTGATTGGCTGCTCTCAAACAAAGAAGTGTTCTCACATTGGATAGCAGCCATTTCAAACTGCTCCTGAAAAAGCCGATTGGTCAGTCTTGCGACTACATCATCAGTTTTACGACCCGGCGAGGTAACTTTAAAAGAGAGGAGTTAGATTTGAGTTAGTGAAGAGAAAAGAGTTTTTGAAAAAGTCAGAGATCAGAAGTTAAGAGAATGAAAAAAGTGTAGAAGTAGAGACAACAGGCAGGAAGATTAGCTAGAAATAGAATTAAGAATTAGAAACACAGAAAGAAGAGAGAGATTTTGAGAAGGATTAGGAACTAAATTAAGATTAAAGAAGCAGAATAGTAATCTAGATCTCAGAAGAAGATTTTATTCCACCGTTTCAAGGCCCTGTGAAGTTTTATTTTATTCTGTGTGTTTGTCAAGTCTTTTCTTATATTCTGGAAAACTGAGGAGAAACCATTTTTCTTTAGAGCTCGTCCTTTTTTAGAGAATCAAATTCTCAAACTTTTTCCTTCACCTCAGAAGCCATTCTTATCCTAGTAAATGTTTTTCTAACACTTTTTTTTTTTACTTTTCACGCCATTAAAGTGGACCTTTAATTTGCCTAGTTTAAAGTGAACAGAGACTGAGAAGATTTTCCTTCAGTTTTCGGGTCGATCCCGCTACAAGAGACCCCAAATTTGGATTCTTTTCCCAAGGACTTTTCACGCCGCCCTGAGACAAACCACCCACGGCTGCAAATGTCTCTTTGAAAGGCCCCCCAGCTGAGTTATCACCCCACGGCTGTGAGTGAGGACAGCAGCCGCTTCCTCCCGACGTCCTAACTTCAAAACCCAGCGGTACCGACCCGCGGAACTTGGACCAACGGCCGTGTGTGAGTGAAACTTTTATTTCTCCTATTTCCTGGGTTAAAACGTGATGTCCTAACAATTAAATTACAATTGAATATTGCCCGTATTTCAGGGCTCAATGAGTCTCTCAGCCGCAGGATGAAACTGTAAACTGAAGGAAACTCTTAGTCATTTTTAAGTAACTGCCCGTAAATTTTTGTAGATTAATTCAGGAGTCATTTTTAGATAATTAGCTTATGAACTTTCCCCATAAAATTGCGTTGTTTTGTTAAAACATTCCAGCCTCATTTACCGTTGAAACATAAGTCTAGTTTCTCCTTGGTTCTGCAGAGGGGTAACGCTGGATTTTATGTTCAGGAACCCAATATCAGTTGATGTGATATTTTACGCTGTCATCATCTGAATCTGTTTATTCATCATTTGAACGCCATGCCATGTAACCTGAATGATTTTAATAAAAAGTGAATGAGAGCAGTTGAAGCGTTTTCCTTTCGCATATACAGGTTTCCTAATCACGGCAGGACAAAAACTCACTGAAACTCTGAGACTGATTCATAAAGTAATTTAAGGTACAAAATTAATTAAAACTAAAGTTAATTTTATTGTCCGTTAGGACTGGTGCCCCTTTTACAAGTGCTTTTATTTAATGTAGCGGGTGTAGAAGTGATGGTTCAGCTCCGCCCCCTTTCACACCCACTATTAAATAAAATAAATAATTCCTGTACCTTATGACAAATATGTTTAGTAGGCACTTCATCCTACACCTGCTATGCTTAGCTACTTACTGTAAGCTACTTTTGGTGCTCAATTGAATCATTGAGTACTAAGTGGGTTGATCATGGAAACTGACAACATTTAAATTGTAAAGAAGACATATAATTCTAAAAAAATTGTCATTTCATTGTGCTATCTAAAATATTCAGATTTCTTACAGAAAATAGTTCTATATTGTTTTTAAGGAATACTGGTACATTTTTTTTTGTACTGTCAATAATTTTGCCGATTTGTTTACAGATGGGGATGTGACCATGAGAAAGTGGCCCGTGATCAGTATGAAGAAATCAGGTCTTCTCAGCACCAGGATCTACTAGTGTGTGATGCTGGACTAGTCCTCAGTCAGCGCTTCCCCTTCATGGGTGCCTCTCCGGATGGATTTGTCTCCTGTAGCTGCTGTGGGGAGGGTCTGGTGGAGGTGAAATGTCCTTTCTGTAAGAGCAATCAGGCTTTAGAGGAAGTGGTGGAAGACCCTCAGTTTTGTGCAAGCAACATTGATGGCGACATCAAGCTGAAACCATCTCATAAATATTTCTACCAAATCCAAGCTCAACCGGGTGTCACAGAACTTTCTTACTGTGACTTTGTTCTCTGGACTCAAAGGTTGTAATGTTCAAAGAATTGAGTTTGATGACCTCTTTTTTTAATGAGAAAGTTCAACTTGTTGGTAAATATCACAGGTCTGTCATTTTACCAGAACTACTCGCCAAATGGTATACCAAAAATCCAAATTTGTTTCATATATCTTGTAAGACAAAAGAAACCCCAAAAGGTGATAATACTAGTGTCATTTGCTACTGCAGAAAAACCTGTGGTGATGCATCTATTGTAAACTGTAAGTCTGGCTTTTGTCAAATTGGTCAGTTCCATGTATAGTGTCTCAGGTTGAAAAATGTTCCAAAGAAAAAGTGGTGCTGTCCAGACTGTAGAGCAATTTCAAGGAGTCAGAAAAATCTGAAGAACTAAGTGTGTGTAGCATGTAGATTGTGGTTGTATCATCACCTGAGGTTTACTAAAAATAATAAAATGTATTGGCCAAATAGAATATAATATTTCTTTGTTGTACAACTAGCTTAGCTATTGCATGTAAATATATATCATGACTTAAGTAATTGAAATTTAATTGTTATAAATAATTTACAGGTTATTTCATTGCGTGCATCTTATAAAATGTTGATTGCATAGCCGCGAGTAAGGCGATTTGTACACCCAAAGGCAGAGCAGTGAAACAACATAGTCTAATTCAATGCCAACATAAAATAAAACAAAGACGTAGGTTGAAATCAGGTAAATATATCGAGATCTGGTACACCGCTGAACAGCTGCTGAATGCGCCGTCCACTCGCTTCCGCCGTCCAAGATGGCGGCGTAAACAAAAGGTGTGACGTCACAGCAAATGGTCAATTGATGTCTGTCTTGATGAGTTTACTCAAATCGACCTTTGTGAGTTAGACAAAATAGTTTCCTCATCCAAACCTTCAACTTGTCTTTTAGACCCTATTCCTACCAAGTTATTTAAAGAAGTCTTCCCACTTATTGGTAGCTTTATTCTTCATATAATCAATTCATATAATCAATTCATATAATCAATTCTTCATTAACTTTAGGCCATGTACCGCAGGCTTTTAAAACGGCTGTAATTAAACCCTTACTCAAAAAGCCAATGCTAGATCCAGGAGCTTTAGCTAACTATAGACCAATCTGTAATCTCCCTTTCATTTCAAAAATCTTAGAGTTGTTGCTATGCAATTATTTGATCACCTGCAGGGAAATGGTTTACTTGAAGAGTTTCAATCTGGGTTTAGAATCCATCATAGTGCTGAAACAGCCTTAGTGAAGGTCACTAACGACCTCCTCATCGCATCTGATAATGGACTGGTTTCTGTACTTGTCCTTTTAGACCTTAGTGCAGCTTTTGATACTATCGATCATAATATTCTACTTGATAGATTAGAACACTATGTTGGACTTAATGGAACTTCGTTGCAGTGGTTTAGATCTTATTTATCTGATAGGTTCCAGTTTGTTCATGTAAATAATGAATTTTCTTTCAACTCAAAGCTTAGTGATGGAGTTCCACAGGGATCTGTGCTAGGCCCTAATCTTTTTAGTTTATATATGCTTCTGTTAGGCAACATTATTAGAAAGCACTGTATACATTTTCATTGTTATGCAGATGACACACAATTATACCTGTCAATGAAGCCAGATGATAGTAATCAATTAGCCAAGTTAGAAGCCTGTCTTAAGGAAATCAAAGCTTGGATGACTTGTAATTTCCTGCTATTAAATTCAGATAAGACTGAAGTCATTCTTGTTGGTCCAAAAAACCTTAGAAATTCCTTTCCAAATCAAACTTTCAGTTTGGATGCAGTTACTCTTTCTTTTAATAGCTCTGTGAGGAACCTTGGAATTATTTTTGATCAAGATCTGTCCTTCAATTCACATATTAAATTTGTTTCTAAGACTGCCTTCTATCATTTGCGTAATATTGCCAAGATTAGGAGCATCTTGTCTCAGAGTGATGCCGAGAAACTGATCGCTTTTGTTAGCTCGAGATTAGATTATTGTAATTCTTTATTATCAGGCTGTCCTAAAACTCTTTAAAAAGTCTTCAGCTGATCCAAAATGCTACAGCAAGAGTTTTAACAGGTACTAGAAAGAGAGATCATATCTCTCCGGTTCTGGCCTCCCTTCATTGGCTTCCCATAGAGTTTAGAATTAAGTTTAAAATCCTTCTTCTTACTTACAAAGCTCTAAACAATCAGGCTCCTTTTTATTTAAAAGATCTGATACTACCGTATTATCCTAACAGAGCACTACGCTCCCAAAATGCAGGATTACTTGTAATACTTAGAATCTCCAAAAGTACAATGGGAGGCAGAGCCTTCAGTTATCAAGCTCCTCTCCTGTGGAGCCAGCTGCCAATCTGGATTCGGGAGTCAGACTCGATCTCTGTTTTTAAGAATAGGGGCTAAAACCTACCTTTTTGTTATAGCCTACAATTAGGGAGGGATCATGTGTTTCTGAACCCTCCCTTAGTTATGCTGCTAATAGGTTTAGTCAGGCGGGGGACCTCCAGTAATGCACTGGGCCTCACTCCTTTCCTCACTCTCAATGAAATATTTTTTTTGCTGGTCATTAACATTTGTTTGTTCTCTCCCATAGATTGAGTCCCCATCGTGCTGTTTGCTCTCTACATGTTTGTTCTTTTCATCTTCTCTATCCCCTCACCCCCCAGCCAGTCGCAGCAGATGACTGCCCCTCCCTGAGCCTGGTTCTGCTGGAGGTTTCTTCCTGTTTAAAGGGAGTTTTTCCTCTCCACCGCTGCCAAGTGCTTGCTCACAGGGGATCGCCTGATTGCTGGGGTCTTTCTGCAACTGTGGGGGTTCCCCCTACAGTTGATAGTGCTATGAGATGACTGTTGTTGTGAAATGGCGCTATATAAATAAAGTTGAATTGAATTGAATTGAATTAATCTATTATGCAGTGGAAGCAATTTGGAACAACTTTTGGACACACTCGGAAAGGAATTAGGAAAGCTTAAACTGTGGTTTGATTCAAACAAATTAACGCTCAATTTAAGTAAGACAAAATTTATAGTTTTTAACAACCATTACAACAACTTAGTATCTAAACTCAGTGTAAATGGTGTAGAGATTGAAAGGGTGTCCGAAACTAAATTTCTTGGCGTAATAATTGATAATAAACTGTGATGGAAGTCACATATTAATTATATTAAAGGTAAAATATCCAAATCAATTGCAATACTACACAGAGTGAAATATTTGCTGAATCAACCCACACTATATACCTTGTATCATTCATTAATACTCCCATACATGACATATTGTACTGAAGTATGGGGAAATACATATAAAACAAACATACATCCACTCCTTATGCTTCAGAAGAGAGCTATTAGAATAATAAACAAAGCTGCTTACAGGGAACCAACAAACCCACTTTTTCTTAAATTAAAAGCTCTCAAGTTGAAAGATCTGGTTGACTTTAAAACTGCAGTAATAATGTTTAAAGTGAAGAATCTATCACTGCCCACAAATATCCAATAGTTGTTCCAAATAAGGGAGAAATAATATCATTTCAGAGGAACATGTATATTTCAAAAACCTTCAGTGAGAACTACCACCAAGCAACACTGTGTTTCAGTGCAAGGAGTCAGATTATGGAACGATTTTGGACCTGAATTAAAATCATGTACAATGCTTGGACAATTTAAACAAAAACTAAAGGAAGAAATACTCCAAACATATATCCAAGATGACATATAAAATCACATAAGGATTGTCATATCCAGTCTGTGTTGTGTTGTAGCTTAGTTTTTTTTGTCACATTTTGTCTTAGCTTTGTTCTGAATTGTAATCGCTCTTGCTTTGTTTTTATTTTGTATTCTTGGATGGAATGTGGGTGGGCAATATAAGCTGCGGCTTCAGCCATCACCCATTTCGGATAACTTATGTTGAACTGTATAATCAGAGGAGTTATTGTCTACTTTGACCGTGTTGGATTTTCTTTCCCCCTTTGTTATATTATTCAGTTTCTTTTAATCTGTACTTTTAATCTATCCGAAATAAAGATTCATTCATTCATTCAAAAAAAAAAAAAAAAACCCTCTCCACGTCCTCCTTCACTACATCCATGAATCTTCACTGTGGTCTTCCTCTTCTCCTCCTGCCTGGCAGCTCCATCTTCAACATCCTTTGTCCAACATCTCCACTATCCCTCCTCTGCACATGTCCAAACCATCTCAGCCATGACTCTCTTACTTTGTCTCCAAACTAACCAACCTGAACTGTCCCCCTGATAAACTCATTTCCAATCCTGTCCCCCCCAATGAGAATCTTAGCATTTTCAACTCTGCCACCTCCAGTGCTGCCTCTTGTCTTTTTGTCAGCGCCACCATCTCCAAACCATACATCATACCAGGTCTCACTACAGTCTTTTAAATATTTCCTTTCACTCTAGCCGCTATCCTTCTGTCACAAATCACCCACCCCACCCTGCCTGCACTTTCTTCCTCACCTCTCTTGTGCACTGTCCACTCTTTCATTTGAATTTTTGATATTCATATTTTAGTGGATCAGTATATTGCAGTGTGTTCTTGGTTAACCTGTTGCACTCCGGGATTCTGCAGGCGGTCACGTCTCTGCATCACAGTGCGCCTCAGTGCGCACTGAAAAAAAAAAGCTGCATTTCCGTTCTTCCAGTACAGACACAGCCGTGAACAGAAAGCCAAAGGAGTGTTTTGATTGGTTTAGATTTGATTGACCTCTCATTCAACTAATAAGAGCCTTGAATTGGGTTTCTGAAACCTTGAAGAACCAATGACTGAAAACCTAGCAAGAAGGGCCTGCCTACCAACAACCGCGAATACACCGAGCCAATTGAAGCAGAGAAGTTTGACGATTGCAATGTGTGCGTCCCGTGCGTAAAATCTGTTTTGTGTAAGCCGCTGGGTGACACACATTGAGACCTGTGTGTAACGGTAGCGTTAGCCAGTCGTTTTTTCTTACTGCCGTTCTTATTTGTTTTGAAAAATCGTTTGCCAAAACCGCAATCATGGAAGCAGAGATGGTTTGACCAGGTCGGGTGACCAGAACCACGAGTCCGGACCGGACCAGCTTCATGTTCGTCTGACAATGAGGAACAGATGTTCGCCAACGACACTGCTGTTGTGGACAGGTATGTGTTATAAGCTAAATTATTCTTTATCAATGAAAATAGAAATAAAAATGACTTTTGACCGACCGGTAATTACAACATTTTTTTGTGTGCCGAGCTCCTCTGTAGCGGAGGCGGGGGGGGAGTTGTTATCCTCTACATTGCAGATATTTTAGTATAATTTTTATTGCACTGTAGGTTATTTTTTCTTGTAAAAAAAGGCCACACATTTTTTACGTGGCATGCTTCTTTGTGTGTGGGGGGCTTGTTTGTTTATTCATTCATTCCTGAATGAATAAACAACCCCCCCCACACACACACACACAGCTTTGAGTATCACCTTTCATTAGGGCCCAAGATGAAGTTTCTATGTTGAATCATTCAAAAGGTATAGACGTTTTTCCCAAACTGTGCCATTTGGCACAATTTGGCACAGTTCAAAAACGCCAGGGAACAACCTGAGAAAAAAGCTGTGTAATATATTAATTTTTTGTGGTATTGTTACAAAATTTTGACCTCAGCTAGGTAACGGTTCTACGTTTTTGTTGCATTTTCCAGCCCGGATCTGACAGCTGTGTGTTATTTGCAAGCATTTGTATCTAAAAAAACAAAGTGTTTTCTTTTAAATGAGACTAACCCCATTAAGATGCTGCAAAGGGTTGAAGAACAGCTTTTGATTTACTTTGGGTATGTTATTTTTAGGCGTTTTTAGGGAAATTGACCAGAGTGCAAGGGGTTAAAACTGTAACGGTACCTCTGCTGCTGGTCATTCTGATGGTTATCTGTCCGTATCTGACGTCGTCTGTCCTCACTGATGTGAAAACTGCAGCTGGATCATGCTCTACAAAACAAGATGCAAAACATGGTGCTGTGGAGTGTGTAAAAGAAGAGGCATATTCATTTCAGACGATTCATTACACACTCACATCTCACAAGCAAAGAACAGACTGGTCACATTAAGCATCCTTCTCTCTATATCGAGTCACACTTCACAAGGTTCAAGGCACTTCCTCATAACAGCAGGACATCTACACTACACTTCATTCAACCCCCTCTCACCCACTTGGGCATTGTTCTCCCATGTGTATTCATTGTCTCTGTCTAAGGTGTGAAATAACCTGAGGCCCCCCCCCCAGCATCTTAGATAGAACAATAGAACATCAGTCCACACGCTGTTTCGGCTTCAGTCTCCTCCCATATCTGCTGTAACTGGGGTTTACTGCTTCCGTGGCGCTGCTGTGCCGGTGGGAGGCTGCTAGGAGTGTGTCCGACTGCGGGTGAGCCGTGGAGAGGGGAGGGGGGGTTCACTCTGCCCGTGTGGCTGCTCTGGTGCATCGCTTCCCTGGGGAGCTCTCCGTGGGGGTCTTCCACGCCGAGGGGCCCTCGCCAACAGCACTTGCTCATCCGCCACTACAAAAGCGGGTTTGAGTCTGTCTATGCCAATTTTCTCCCGTCTACCCCCTAAGTCTAGCACAAAATGCTTATCCCCTGTTTCCAACACTCTGAACGGTCCATCATAGGGTGGGCGCAATGGAGGGCGGTGGGCGTCGTGTCTGACGAACACAAACTCTGCATTCTTCAAAGTTTTAGGCACGAAGGCATGCGGAAAACTGTGGTGGGCAGGGCCCGGCAGCGTGCCTGTGTTTGCGCTGCGCTGCAAAAGCTGAGACGGGGAGCTGCCCGGCGCGGGATTATCTGGTAGAAATTTCTCGGGCAGCCGTAGAGGCTGCGCAAAAACGAGCTCTGCCGGGGAAGCTTCCAAAACCTCTTTTGGCGCGGAGCGCAACCCCAATAAAACCCACGGCAACCTGTCCACCCAATTTGCATCCGTCAGTGAAGCCTTGAGTGCTGCTTTCAGTGATCTATGAAAACTTTCGCATAACCCATTGCCCTGTGGGTTGTACGTGGTTGTGCGATGAATTGTAACACCCAGGCTGCGGGCCATCGCAGACCAGAGTTCGGAAACAAATTGCGGGCTCCTGTCGGACGTAATGTCCGACGGGACTCCAAAACGCACTACCCATGTTGTTAAAAAAGCGCTTGCTATGTCTGCAGACGTGGTTGCCGCCAGCGGGACTGCTTCTGGCCAGCGCGTGGTGCGGTCCACCACTGTCAGGAGGTGTGTGCACCCCTGTGATGGTGGGAGTGGGCCCACGAGGTCCACGTGCACATGGTCGAACCTCTTAGCCGGTACCGGAAACGGCTCCAAGGGAGCCTTCGTGTGCCTGTGTACCTTGGCTCGTTGGCACGCCACGCAGGCTGCAGCCCACTCTTTTACTTGTTTGCGTAGGCTCGGCCATACGAACTTCTCTCCCACCATTTTGACAGACTCACTCCTGGGTGCGCCAGAGTGTGAACTGACTCAAACACGGGGTGGCACCACGCGACCGGGACTACCGGACGCGGGCGCCCCATGGAGACGTCGCAGATTAGGGGGGGCCACCATCTTGCAGCACCCTGCTCTCCAGCCTAAACCCTGTTGGTCCAGACTGGAGCGCGCGCACATCTGCATCGCTAATCTGCTCCGCGGCCATGGCTGAGTAATCTATCAACACGTAGACTGGGGCCACCACAGCGCGCGAGAGGCAGTCCGCCACCACATTTAGTTTACCCGACACATGCTGAATATCGGTAGTAAATTCTGAGATCGCGGCCAGCTGTCTCTGCTGCCGGCCCGACCACGGTTCTGAAACCTTGGCCATCGCGAACGTTAGTGGTTTGTGGTCTACGAACGCGGTGAAGCTGCGCCCTTCCAGCCAGAACTGGAAGTGGCGTATGGCCAGGTGGAGAGCCAGTAACTCTCTGTCGAATGCGCTGTATTTACGTTCGCTGTCGCGCAAAGTTCTGCTGAAAAATGCGAGTGGCTGCCAAGTCCCAGCGACGCGCTGCTTCACGACCGCCCCTATGGCAACGTCTGAAGCGTCGGTGGTGAGCGCTATCCGGGCCGTCGGGTCCAGATGTGCCAGCAGTGCGGCGTTTGCCAGGGCTGCTTTAACTTCCGAGAACGCCCGCTCTCGCTCCAGGGTCCATTCGACCCTATCCGCGGGTTTCTGTCTCTTGAGCGTGGCGTACAATGGTTGCATGAGCTGTGCCACGCGGGGAAGGAAATGGTTATAAAAGTTCACTATCCCCAAAAATTCCTGCAGCACCCTGACCGTCTGAGGCCGGGGAAATTCTGCCACGGCGCGCACTTTGTCGGGCAGCGGGATCGCTCCTTCCGGAGAGGCGCGGTGCCCCAAAAAATCCATCTCCGTCATGCCAAACTGGCATTTCGCTGGGTTGATTATTAACCCGTGCTCCTCCAGCCTCTGGAAAACCATCCTGAGGTGGGTTTCGTGTTCGCCTTCTTACGCACTGGCTACCAGGATATCGTCCAGGTAGACGAACATGAACGGGAGATTGCGCAGCACTGCATCCATCATGCGCTGGAACGTCTGTGCCGTGCCTTTTAACCCGAATGGCATGCGCAGGAACTCGAATAAACCGAACGGAGTTATTACCGCTGTTTTGGGTATGTCCTCCATGCGCACTGGGAATTGATGGTAACTGCGGACCAGGTCTGTTTTGGAAAAAATGCGTGCTCCGGCGAGGTGGAAAAAAATCCTGTATGTGGGGAATCGGGTAGTGGTCAAGTGCTGTGGCGTTGTTCAACCTGCAGAAATTACCGCACGGTTGCCACGATCCCTCAGCCTTAGGGACCATCTGTAGCGGGGATGCCCATGGGCTGTTCGAAAGCCTGATGATGCCCAACCTTCCCAGGTTGGCGAACTCCTCGCCCGCTATGGCCAGTTTAGCTGCATCCAAGCGCCGAGGTCTTGCAAAAACGGGCGGCCCGGTGGTGGTGATAAAGTGCTCCACCCCGTGTTTAGCGATGGCTGCCGAAAACGTCGGGACTGTGAGTGCTGGGAACTGAGTGAGCAGTGCATGGAACTTACCGCCTGGAGCTGTGACGTTGGCCTGTGCTGTTGGCCGGGTCCCTTGAGCTATACAGGGGAGAGAATCAAAGGACAGTGCATTAACCAGGCGTCTGTTGGCAACATCCACAAGTAAACCACGTGCACACAGAAAATCAGCCCCCAGGATATGGTAATTCAGTGCTGCTACGACAAAAGTCCACTCGTATGTATGGCCGTGTAGAGATAAGATCAGTGTCCTCTCACCAAAGGTCTTAATTTCCGAGCCGTTTGCTGCTAACATCACGGGGCCGCTAGGTCCTGCCAGCCAGTCGGCGTAGGTCGGCAGGATGAAGCTCATCTGGGCTCCGGTGTCCACGAGGAAACACCTCCCCGAGTGTGCATCCGTCAAGTAGAGCAGCTTGTTCTCTTCTCCGAGGGTCGCAACTGCTACCGACCGCCGGCCTCGTCGTTTTCCCGAGCGCTTGAATTGGCACGGTGGCGCACATCTGCACGCGTTCTCTCCAAAGCGGCGGTGGTAGAAGCAGAGCGTGTCTCTCTGGTGCTCCTTGGCCCCTGCTGCTGCTACCGTCGGTGGCTCCTCGCCTCTTCTGGTCGTCTCGCTGGGCTCCGCCGCTGCCGCGTTCACTGTGATCGCCCTGGTGGTGAGGATGATCTGGTCTGCCTCCTGGGCTAGCGCACAGTAGTCACACATGGCCAGCAACGGCGAATTGGCCAGAACCGCTCTCGCCACTGTTGGAAGGTTCCGGAGGAAAAGGTGGGCAAACAGAAAATGCCCGTTGTCCGTGCCCATTAACGCCAGCATCTTCTCCATCAGGTCAAGGGCCGAACCATCTCCTAACTCGGTCCGTGTCAGGAGCCTCTCCGCTCTCTCACATTCCGAGAACGTGTAGCGCCGGATGAGCGCAGCCTTGAGTGCCTCATATTTGCTGCTGGCTGGTGGCTGATCGAGCAGGCTCGCTACCTGCTGGGCTGTGCGGGAGTCCAGCGCTGCTACCACATGGTAGAACTTGGTGTCGTCTGCTGTTACTCCCCGGAGGGCGAACTGGGCCTCGGTGTGGTGGAACCAAGAGCGCGGGTTGTGCTGCCAGAAATCCGGTAGCTTGACTGAAACTGCACACGCGTTGCTGGGGGTTCCAGTCCTGGCTGTCTGCGGGTTGGCTTCAGCGTCTCTGGGGCTTCTCGACCGGGCCGGCTCCGGGGTTCTTGCCTCGTGTTCCATAATACGTCTTGGATCACCAGTGTGGAGTGTGTAAATGAAGAGGCATATTCATTTCAGACGATTTATTACACACTCACATCTCACAAGCAAAGAGCAGACTGACTGGTCACATTAAGCATCCCTCTCTCTATATCAAGTCACACTTCACAAGGTTCAAGGCACTTCCTCATAACAGCAGGACATCTACACTACACTTCACTCAACCCCCTCTCACCCACTTGGGCATTGTTCTCCCATGTGTATTCATTGTCTCTGTCTAAGGTGTGAAATAACCTGAGGCCCACAGTGCAGTACTTTAAAATATTGCACTATATCTAATGGAAACCTTTGGACTTGATGACTGTCTTTAGATGCAGTTTTATCACAGAAAGTGATCTAACTTTTTTCCTGTGCTGCAAATAAATAAAGTGACCACAAAGAACGGGTATTTCTCAGAAGCAGAAAGGTGGACAACCACAAAGCTGATGGCTTGTATCAACAATTTCCACTGCAGACAAGAAAACAAGCTCGCTCTCACATCACCCAAACTATCACACCACAATGGACCAAGAATTGTCACCACCTCTACAGCACAGATGTAAAACAACAGGAGGAGGAAGGGTGTCTGTTGTTTTATATACTGTATGTGAATAAAAAAGAATTAAATCAGTCTGTGTGACTCAATTTCCCACAAAAAATAGTCCCAAATACATGCACCAGATCATATTTGTTTCATTAGAACTGCACCAAGCAACGATGTATGGAAATTATTTGAATATCAATTAGTTTGTGTCCTTGAGGTGTACAGTTTACTGGTTTCTACTATATACAGCTATTCACTGTATATACATCACATATATACTGTTTGAACAATGTGAGCATGTGAACGGTTAATGAGAGGTGGCAATCATTGAGCAGCAGAATGATTTCATGCCAAGAAAGGGTACTACAGATGCAACATTTGCTCTAAGAGTGCTGATGGAGAAGTATAGAGAAGGTTAGAAGGAGCTGCACTGTCTTTGTGGATCTAGAGAAAGCAGATGATAGGGTGGTACTGTATGAGAAAGTCAGGAGTGGCAGAGAAGTATGTGAGGGTGGTGCAGGACATCTATGAGGACAGTGAGACATTGGTGAGGTGTGCTGTAGGAGTGATGGATGGACTCAAGGTGGGGGTGGGATTACATAAGGGATCAGATGAGGTCAGGCAGGAATCTGTGGATCATGATGTTTACAGACGACATTGTGATCTGTAGTGAGAGTAGGGAGCAAGTGGAAGAGAACCTAGAGAGGTGGAGGTATGCTCTGGAGAGAAGAGGACTGAAAGTCAGTCTGAAAGTCAGAAGCAAGACAGAATACATGTGAATGAGAGGAAGGCAGGTGTAATGGTGAAGATGCAAGGAGTAGAAGTAGTGATGGTAAATGAGTTTAAATACCTGGGGTCAACCATCCACAGCAATGGAAAATGTACAACAGAGGTGAAGAAGAGAGTGCAGGCAGGGTGGAGTGGGTGGAGACGAGTGTCAGGGTGATTTGTGACAGAAGGGTAGTGTTTTGTCCAAATAACATGACACGGGAGCCTCTCTCAACTGAACACTCAACTACTTTATTATAATGAACAGTACAATATATCCTCCAGACATAGCCCGCCTGACGTCATTACCCCCCACCCCCTCAGCCAGGCTACGGCAATCCCCAAAGGTCAAATCCCACACAAAATATTTCCCCCCCTTCACAAAGTCAAAGACCCCCCCCCCCCAGAACAGACAAGAAAATGAAAAAAAAAAACAAAACAAAAAAAACAAGCATAGTCTCATCCTCCATTGTTTTTTTTTGTTTGTTTGTTTGTTTTTTTTTGTATATATACATGACACTAATAAAGCAGGACACCAAAAGCCAAACGGGCATCAGGGTAGACTACCAGAACGCCCCACTGTGTTGGAGCGGGTTATTCTGCCACTTAGTCCCAGCATGCATTAGCTATTGCTGTCCTTAAAACATAGTCCTCCAGGTACCTGGGCCTCTGATGAACCCTAGCCAGGCATCCCCTAGGTGGGAACCCTGCACCAGGCACCATCGACTGCACTTGTAGATTCTCATCATCCCAGCCCAAAAAGTCCCACCTCATGGCAAGTCGTCTCGCCGTAGCTTCAGCCTTCTGCTCCGGTGGCGACTTCCTAGTCCACTGGCATCCCACCGTGACCAATCCGCAAGCTTGAAAGTGTCCTGGCCCCATTACCTCGTGATCCGCATGGGCCCCGTCCAGAACGGTTGCAGCTCATGGGTGCGGTTAGGGTGTTTGATCCAAACCTGATCCGACACTTTCAGTCTGTGGCTTCTCGCCCTGTGCTTCCTGTCAAATCATCGCTTCATCTTATGTTGCTGTGCAGCGACTTGGGTCCATGGAGGGTACACATTCCTTGGAGAAGGAGTCGTGGGCGGGCTCAGTCGATCCATCGGCACAAGTAGTTCACGTCCCAGCATGACAGCCGCCGGGGAGCATCCTGTTGTAGCACGGGTTGTTGCGCTGTAGTGGAGCAGCCTGCTCTGGAGAGTGTCCAGAAATGTGAAGCCATCCGCTAAGTGGGCTCTCAGTCCATTTTTTAGGATCTTATTAAAACGTTCAACGCCCCCATTGGCCTGGGGGTAGTAGAATGCCATTTTAATGTGTTCCATGCCCCTAGCGCTCAAGAACTCTTCAAACGCCCCCAAGGTGAACTGTGGGCCATTGTCCATCGTGATTGCATTGGGGACCCCCCACCTGGCTAGCAGTGACGAGAGGAAACCCGTAACCACATCCGTCGTGACTGAATTGGTGGGAAGCACCTCCGGCCACTTTGAGAATAAGTCGTAGACCACGAGCAAGAACCAGCTGGTCGGAGGTGCTGCATGTAGTTCGCCGCAGATGTCCAACTGTATATAACTTACAATGCAGGTGTCTCATACGGAAGGCTGAGCCTAGCGAGAGACTAGAGAGTGCCTAAGATGGCTGACTCTCACATTATATATCCTTGGCATGCTGACGTCACCAAACGGCTACGTCACCACGCCACTGCCGACCACTACCTGTGGTTCCATCACATATGCCTCTTTTTATTTATTACTTTAAAAAATCTTTGCTGACCGTCTTTATATATATGGCTGTTTTTATAAAAAAAAAATATCTTTTTGCTGAGGGGGCGTATCTTGCTGAAGGGGCGTGTCTTTCTGAGGGGGCGGAACTTGACGGAGTCCAGCTGCAGACAGATGCTCCTGGTTACTGCAGGCTGAGCAGAAAACTGCAGTTTTTTTTTTAAACCTGAACTTCAGTGGAATTCAGTCCGTTTTAGTGTTTCAAGTGAAAGTGTCTGCTCTGCTGCTGCTGTCTGTCATCTCTGTCTGCTGTGAGTTAAAACTTTATTTAACTCTGAGAGGGTTTTAAAATCTTCTGTTACAGTAACGTAACAATTATTATTCTGATGTTATTTGTTTTACACAGATTTAAACATCTTCATTCGTATGTTCAAACTTTGCTGTTGTTGCCACATTTTAATTCATATACGGTGACTAAAGCAGCGCTGGATCAACACTGACAAGGAGTCAATCGAACAAAGATGTTGAGATTTGCTGTTGGAAGTTGGAACTTTTTTCTGATGAAATTACAACTTTTTTCTCTTAAATTTGCACCTTTTTTCTCATGAATTTGTAACTTTTTGCAAATTTGCAACTTTTTGTCATAGATTTGCACCTTTATCTTGAACATTTGCAGCTTTTCTCTTAAACATTTGCTAATTTTTTCTCAAAACTGCAACTTTTTTGGCTCATAAATTTGAAAAATTTCTCATAAATTTGCATTTTTTTTCTCATAAATTTGCAGCTTCTTTCTCATAAATTTGCAACTTTTCTCATAAATTTGCCACTTTTTTTAATCATTTTTCAGCTTTTCTCTCATAAAGCTGGAACTTTTTTCTTATGAAATTACAACTTTTTCCTCATGAATTTGCTACTTTTTTCCTCATAAATCTGCGACATTTTCTTGTAAATTAGTGACATTTTTCCTTCTGAATTCTCAACATTCATCTGAACGCTGGCTGAGTTTTGATCCTGTGCGGCGTCTTCAATTTTCTCTCTCCATAGACTCGTTTGTTTTGATGGAGTTTTGGTTTCAGAGGCTTTGAACTCTTCTCTGTTCCAGACTGAGTCAGCTGAAGATCCCAGTTCTGGTTCTGGGAGCAGAAGAAGTTCTGATGGCTTCTGTCTCCTCAGAACCATGACTCAGCGTTCCTTTACACTGTGGAGAGTGCAAATAAAGGAACCAGATCTGCACAACAGACGACTTTATTTCTCTCTCTCACTGCATTCATACACAGAAAAAGACTTTTTCAATACACCAGGGTCTCTCCTTTTATATCACTCCATTCCTTCCCCCTGTTGCCTGAAATCTTGCATCACAATACATTTACACATTACAATACGTACTGTCCTCCATTTAATCCCCCACGCTCTACCGGCAGAGGGAATATTCCCCTCCCCTCTGCTTCCAGTCTGAGATGAATATCCCAGCGTGGGTTCCCTACAACACTTCTTTTCTGCCTCCAGTCTGTTGATAGGCGGATCCCCCGTGTCTCTGTGACATCATCAGTGCGGCTCCTCCCCCTGTGGTGGGGGCGGAGCCACTTGGGAACTCCTGTTCATGGATGCTGACTCAGCTCCCTGACAGCATCACCAGAGTTTTTGATTCGGAATTTACAGCTTTTTCTTGTAAATTTTGTTCCTTTTCTTACAATATTTCTACTTTTCTGTTATTTTTTTTGGATTATTTGCATTTTTTTCTTTAGCAAAATTGTGTTTTCCTCATTAAACAGTAATTTTCCCCATTTGTGATATTTTTGGCATAAATGTGTTTTGTTTTTGCCATATTTTCTTCTCAAACTTAAAGCCTGAAGACTTTTTCCATGTAAATTTATGACAGTTTTCCCCAATAAAGTTATGAGCTTTTTCCCATAAATGTTGATATTTTTGGCATAATTTTCTGCTTTTCTCAATATGTATTTTACTCTTCTCAGGTAAAAATGCTGCCTTTTTTTTATAACTTTGCAACCATTTTCTAATAAAATTGTACCTTTTTGTTGTGAATTTGTGACTTTTCTTGCTGTGGGTTTTTTCACCTCATAAAATTGCAACATTTTCCTTAAATTCTGAGAATTGTTTTTGTAAATTTTAAGTTCATGAATCTACAGTATCTATCTACCTATCTATCGATATAGTTAGATAGATAAGATAGATAGATAGATACAGTGATGTGAAAAAGCGTTTGCCCTCTTCCTGATTTCTCATTTTTTGTATGCTTGTCACACTGAAATGTTTCAGATCATCAAACAAATTTAAATTTTAAACAAAGATAACACAAGTAAACACAAAATGCAGTTTTAAATGAAGGTGTTTATTATTAAGGGGAAGGAAAATCCAAACCTACATGACCCTTTGTGAAAAAGTGATTGCCCCCTAAACCAAATAACTGGTTGGGCCACCCTTAGCAGCAACAACTGCAATCAAGCGTTTGCAGTAACTGGCAGTGAGTCTTTCACAGCACTGTGGAGGAATTTTGGCCCACTTATCTTTGCAGAATTGTTGTAATTCAGTCACATTGGAGGGTTTTTGAGGCATGAAACTGCCTTTTTAAGGTCATGCCACAGCATTTCAATCAGAATCAGTTCAGGACTTTGACTAGGCCTCTCAAAAGTCTCCATTTTGTTTCTCTTAAGCCATTCAGAGGTGGACTGGCTGGTGTGTTTTGGATCATTGTCCTGCTGCAGAACCCAAGTGCGCTTCAGCTTGAGGTCACAAACAGATGGCCAGACATTCTCCTTCAGGATTTTTTGGTAGACAGCAGAATTCAAGGGGTCCATTTA